>BPLQ01009101.1:0-16112 GCA_021605075.1 Caerostris darwini | reverse complement strand
TAATTCCGATTCATAATAAAATAACATTTTTTTTCCTAGAATGACAGACATTTTTAACTATATGTGTAGTAATTAAGTAGGAAATATAAAAGATTTAACTAAAGATAATAGCTAAAACGTTTTGAAAAACACAATTCTATTTTAACATTTTATCAAAACTCATTCATTAGTTTGAAATTAAATCAATGGCATCTAGTTTATATATTCATTATACTAGTTGAATAAAATATCTAATTTAGTTTATTTATAAGTATTCAACAATAAAGTGAGATTTACAAAAAGTTAATAATAAATAATTAGAAAATTGTTTGTTTATTAAATAGCTTTAAAATTTTGTAAAGCAATGCACATACAAATAATATAATATAATAATATATGTTAGAACATTGATGGCACACGCACACATTCTCTATAGTCATATTAGACAGGGAACTTACTGTTTAAAGTGGATTCCGAACCACTACAAACATCCATTGCATAGCCGGGACTCGAGAGAGCTAATTTCAGTAAGCTAGTTGGTTGAGATTCACTTCCTGTACAGATTTTCAAAACAGCACATGCTTACAATAGCAGTACATTTTAAAATCTATTTATATGAAAATAACCAAATAACTGGATTGTTGGAAATAACTTTTGCTATATTTTTCAACAGAAACTATTGTAACAATTCTAAAAATCCGATGATTCTTATATAGAATGTTTTCTTGAAGTGGCAACTAACTCGTAAGTTAATAGTAGGTAACAAGAGGAACAAAGTTTGTCAGATAATATGAGAGCTCAAACCACGTTTAATCGACGAAAGTCACGAAATTATTTATGTAGGGTGAAACGTCGAACTAAATTAAAAAAAAAAAAAAAAAAAAAATATTTGACGGCATCATTACAATAGTCTGTAATGAAGATGTCATTGTTAAAAAGGGAGGACAACGCAAAATAATTGCAGTAGTTTTCGCAGTTGGCGACTGGAATAAAGCGATTGATGGACGCTCTTGCAGATACTGAATGGGCTATGAAGTCCCCCAGCGTGTCTTTGGATGCCTCACGAGTGATTTAAGATATCTCAAAAGTTCAAGGAATTGAGGTAAGGGAAATCGAGAGGAGGTAAGGGGTATTGAATTGAGGTAAGGAAGAGAGAGAGAATTAGAGCAAACACTCCCATTTTCATTACGCTCTCCGGAATAAGAATCACTCATTCTACGGTATTGTGGTCAGCACACTAGAAAATCTGAGAAATCAGGTTGTATGTTGTGCCATTGAGGTGTTCAAGACCAACAGATTAACTCCAAGGGTTCCTTCGCAGACGTTAACACAGAATATCCGATAGGATAGTGGCGTCATTATTTTAAATGGATTGTATTTTGCGCATGCTAACATAAAGCTGGTTTCATCCGAGAATAAGTAGTGACGGGAAATTATAGATTATTCCCTGTGACAGCAAGTATCAATTTCATGGAAAGTAGGAATTGTATTTTCTACACGTGCAAGGGGTACCTTTTTTTTGGCATGCAGAACATTTCACACCGTCTTGTGATGAACACCGAATCCAATTGCAATCGTATCTGTTGATGGAAAATCGGTAAACCATTTCAGTACGCGTTCTTCCATTTCATATTAGCACACATTACCTTACATCACATCTTGCTGTTTGGAAGGATCAATCATCTTCGAAGGTGATATTGCGGGAACAACCATTCCACGTTTATTGCCTTTGGTAATCTATTGTATCCAGAGTCTATTGTCACATGATTGGTCGTAAATCAGATACATATCAATCTATTCCTTGGTCATGCAATTACCATGAATGATGAAAGTTACAGCGTAGCGTTTATCAGCCCTACCCTCAGTTTTCCGTGCTCCTATTTCAGCCCATTCATTTTGCGAAGGCACTTACGTTAGAAAATCCAAGAATGATGAAAAATTAGAGATCAGCCGTTGGCTATGAAGTATTTTTGCAGATGGAACATGATTTGCCATTCATGTTCTATGGCAATCTTTGTTACTTACCATCCCTCCCCCCGATTTTGTGGCCACTTCAAGGAACTATCTTGATAAATATTACAGCGTTTGCCTATAATACGAGCGGTCAGGGAGCTGATCAAGACCATCTCTCCTCTAAATAAAAAGATAGCAATTTCTTAAATAATAACAAGAAATCTAAACTTATTTGAAACGATAACTATACAGCTACATCTCTAACAATTAAGTAAAAAAAGCCTTACAAATTAAACGAGCTTGTTACAAGTTGCTTTACGCATATAGTCAATCTTAATGTTTAACTGCTGAAAGTTTTGTCGATTACTTGTTTGGACAATTCACACATGCCCAATTGAAGCAATGGTTCTTGTCGAGATGCGACACTTAAAAAGGTAGAGTATTTGCCCTCCCCTTTCCGACCAGTAACTTATGAATTGAATGCTATCGTATTGAAGGCATTTGGAAGATAAGTCATTTTTCGTATTGAATGGGGCAAGATATAGATATTATCTGAAGTTATAATGCACAGTGTTATGCCATATTTTCCTTCCATATATAGTATCCTATGCACTTTGAAAAGAAAAGCTGGTATGAAGGCATTTAACATTGCAGTTTACTTATATTTCTTCTATTTGAGGATTAAGGGAACTCGTTTTAATGGATGCATTTAAAAATTTTAGTAAATCCATATAAGAATCTTAACAACAACAATACCCATCGACAAACAAGGTTTCTATCATAACGAACGTGAACGATACAAGTTTAAATTTACGTAAAATGCAAGAAAGTTACGAGAAATATTCCATAAAGTATGTGTTAATTATGCGTAGACATTAAACCAGTTATGTTTAAATACTCTGTTGCGAAAGTTTCGTATAAGCTTTTTATGAAAGCACTTATTGTACGTATCACAATACAAGTCAAATAAAGGATACATTTATTCTAAAATCACTTTATTTAAATATCACTGATCGATAATACAATACAGCTAATGCAATATTTGAAGATGTATATAAAACTTAACACTATAAAAATCAACAGGAAGTACAGTTTATTATTTTTAAGGCATTAAAATGATTTTTCTAAAGCAAACCTCACTTCCCGTGGGCCAAGATTGCCAGACTATATACAATATTTTTTCGCCATATCAATAGTTATAAACAGTTCAACATTATTTAGATGCGGTAGATCATGCTAGGACTGCGTAATTTTCTCTCTCCTGAACACCTGTAGTTGTTCCTTCTAGATACTGTTGGCAGTAGATCGATCACTTTCTATATTAATTCGTAGTAATCCTGTCAGCATATTCAAAGAGAAACTTGATAGTACACACGTTAGATAAATACTTACACATATTTTTGAGATCCTTCCAACCATCTTGCTTCTGAAATTCTCCGGAACGCAAGAATTCTTTCAAATGTTCAACTATATTAAGCACTCCAATATCTCCGTTTTCCTTTGCATTAAAATAGTTTCTTTCAAAAGAGTAGAGTACTTGATTAGCAACCTTGGAGCAAAATACAAGGAAGTCGATAGGCTTGTATCCTCTAGGAAAGTTGGTATTCACTTCATCAAGATTATAACGGTTCACTTGTAGCCCAAGAGGGAAATGTTTTGAAAAATTGAAGACAGCTTGCCCAATAGAAGGAGTGAATTCGCTGAAATAATTTGATCGATAACAAATACCACTGGTTGCAGGCGTCCAACTGTGATAGTTGCGTCGCAAGAAATCCATCATCAAATCTTCCGCAAATAAAAGAGATTCTGTGTGATAATTCATGTTTTGTAAGCAATACAACAGACTAAGAACTGGAACAACACAAGACAATCTTTGCTTAGATGACGAAATGAATAGTAGATACTCTGCACAATGCTTTTTAAAGGAAAGATCTGCCCTGAAAGTATGAATATCAATTGCATTTTTGGCTTCACTTCATTTTTTCTTCTGTTTTCAGCAATATCTATATTCGATGTATGATACACTTTAGTTATTTGTAATTTTCATTAAAAGTTTGGTTTGGTTTGTCGCTCTAGAGTCCTTTTATGCACACTTTGGGCTAATTAGACAGGAACCTACAGTATAACGTGGATTCCGAACAACTAACAAACATCCATGCCCCCGCCGGAATTCGAACCTGAAGCCTGTAGTACCAACGGCTATAGCGCTAGCCAATTGCCCATCAGGCCGCTTTCATTAAAGGAGTGGCGATATTTTTTTCAAATTAAGTCTTAAAGATGTCAGATATTTGCTCTCAACTGTTCGAAAAAAAATATCCCACCTAATTTTGAGTAAATTAAAATTTGATCCAAGAGGCACCTTGATTATTTACCATCATATTGTTATTTTCAAGCACCTGTATTCTGATCGAAGGTAAGTTGTCACGGGAATGGCAAATGCTTTGCAGATTCAGGCTTTACCGAAGGTACATTAAAGGAACTCTTCTATATTGTACCCACATTCTATTACTACAATTTAACACGAACACAACAAGGGAAGCATCTAGGGGAATTCGCACCCTTCTTCATAAGTTCAACAATTAACATACCCTGGCTGCTATGCTGATGCATCATTAGTAGTAGAGTGGGGGTGTAGGGGAATGGAAGTATAGCCAATCGGAGAAACCTGTGCTTCAGTTGTCATGCACGTCGTTCTTACAGCTGTTTGGTTGCGGGTTCGGCTCTGACCTTTTCCTTTAGTCATCATTTCTAGCAATGGCTATTCCATCTCTTACTGTTTCCCCCTTATTTCTTCTTTATTATTTATATTTAAAAAAAAAAGCCCACGAATTTCTAATTTCCTTTTATTTTTTGTATGTTTATTTACTTTTTACTACTGGGACAGACCTAATCACTTGCTTGCTTTATAATGCTTCATATTTTTAACTATCAATGCTTTCGATCCTGAAGACAGAAGTTCAAGGCCCCCTACGGGGCCAAGGCACTCCGTAAACCCAAAACGACTGACTGACTGAAACTTGCGCTTCGCAGTGACGACAGTGGTAACGGTTGCTCTATGGAAGCACAATCTGTAAAATTGCGCAAGCTCCCTTTTTCAGTCATTGGTCCTTTTCTAATTAACCCCAGATATTCAACTTGAGTTTGTTTCACGCCAATATGCTAACGGGCATTTCTTGTATTATTTGTAACTTATTAATTTTATACTTTTAAATTACAAAAGGTTATTTTCGGAGCCAATTTTATTTAATTTTTCTCCCATAGTTGCCATAATGGCGTATCGATAATCTAGTAATTCCATTACTTTGTTGATGGCAGCGGTAAGAAGATGCCGGTTTGCAAAGTTAATTACAATTGCTTTAACGATTGTTGCTATCAAGTCACTGAAGCGGGGAGGAGGAGGGATGAGAGTTGCAGTTAAAAGCGCCACCCCTGCAAACTGGATTGGTGCTGCAGTCAACCTATTTGGAGGCAAGTTGTCATATGGGAGTGATGACGCTTCTCTTGAAATAAGCGGCCAGCATTCGACAGGGTCTGGGTCGATGGTCTACTTCACAAATTACACGCTTACAAATTGCCACTCTACATTATTCTTTTAATCCAATCCTATCTCAATAATAGATCTTTCTCTGTTAAAATCAATAACTATTTCTCCTCTCAGAGAGATATCAATGCAGGCGTGCCCCAGGGCTCCCTAATTGGTCCGTTTCTGTTTAATCTTTACATAAATGATATTCCTATTACAACAACGTACACCTCAGTTTATATGCAGATGACACAGCAATCGCGGTCTCTTCTAACTACATTCAGGATCTCACTATTAAATTAAATCAATATCTCAAGCAACTTGAAGCTTGGCTTACTCGCTGGAAAATTAAAATAAATGTAGAGAAAACACAAGCTGTACTCTTCACGAGACGCAAAATTCCTCCGCCTAATGTTTTCCTATTTAACCAACGAATTAATTGGACTAACAATACTAAATACTTAGGAGTATACCTTGATAGTAAGCTAACATATTCTAATCATATTAACCACATTAAACGTAAATATAATATTTCTATACGCATGCTTTATCCATTCATTAATAGAAAATCCCTCTTATCCTTGGATAATAAACTAATTATTTAACTATTTGCGTCCCATCATCACATATGCTAGCCCAGTTTCGGGTTCCGCTGCAAAATACCACATCAACTACATCAAAAGAATTGAAAATAAAATTTTAAGAATGATTACTGATTGGTATACCTTGGTATTTCAGGAATGATGACATTCGTCACTGTCTTGCCCTCCCCTCTATTCAAAAATTCATGCTCAAGCTTGCAGAAAAATTATATGCAAATCTTGAATACATCCCGAATGATGAAATCCGTAATCTTCCGAGATACGATTTCCATCTTCCGGAAAATGCTAAACGCCCAAGGGCTCTTCTTCACAACTTGCAAAGCTCCTAGACGAACTGGCTCAGTTGTCGTCATGACCTCTGTGCTTTTAGTCTTCATTCCGAGCAACGAAAATCCCATCCTACTGTAGATTCCTTTTCCTTTTTAAATTTTGGATTCCTTAATTGTTCTGTTTATTTTATTAATTTTTGTTTTTTATTTTATTTTTCTCCTTGTTATTAGCTATTTTATTAATTTTTTCTTTGCTTATATTTTTAATATATATTTTAACATGGGACATTGCTCTTAAATCCCTTCACCTCCTTTTAACTATCAATGTTTTTTCCTTCATCAATGTTTCTCAGATGCAGATAGGAGTTTTAGGCCCCTTCGGGGCCAGGGCACCCCGAAATCCTGTAAAGACGAAAGACGAATAAGCGGCCTGATGGCCAATGGAAGCACAATCAGTAAATCTCTGGCCTTTGGTACCAGAGGCTTCCGGTTCGAATCCTGACTGTGGCATGGATATTTGTGTGTGGTTCGGAGTCCACGTTAAATTGTAGGATCCGATCTAATTAGCCGGAAGTGCGCAAAAAAATGACCGTAGAGTGACAAACCAAACCAAACGAAATCTTTTGAAGCAGCTTTGAGTGGAATACTGTTCGAGTGTTTCAAACTATCATTTATGAGCGTGTTCATTCGACAACTGGTCGTAAAGTAATGCGAATATGTATTTGTGACTGCCACTAATAGGAACATTTGAACCAGTTTTCAAAGATAATTTTTACCATAATTTTTCACATTTAATTTACTACAATTAAAATATGTGTAAATTGTACTTTTATAATTTGGAGGATATTTGTTCTAAAATCTGTGTTAATTTTTTTTTTATTATTATAAAAGTGTTCGAGGTAAGCCTTTCGTAATTCTTTCTAATTTAAAATTTTAAAATTTATATAATTTTAATAAACCCATTACAGACGGATTTCTGGTTAAAAACTGGACAATTAAAAGAAAATGACAACAATACAGCCAAGGCTACCAAATAAATGACAAAAGTGCTTCTTTAATTTATCTTCTGAAGCCGAAGAACCTGATACGAAAAAATGTAAATTATCGGAGTGGCCCGCAGGTTTCGGGTTCGAGTCCCGGTTGTGCCATGAATGTTTGTAATGGTTCGGTATCCACTTTAAGCTGTAGGTCTCGGTCTCATATGACAGTAGCGCGTCAGGGAGCCCAATCAGATTTCTCACCCACATCACTCCTAAACTGTATAGGGGTAACTCAGCTCTAGGCACATATATGTGATGTAATGTAGTACGAAAAAGCGGAAATATGGAAATAATTTTTCATTTAGATTTACTTGAGCATGAAATAAAGATTAAGTGTTGAATGCAAGAAAGTTGTTAGTAACAATAGTTTAATTCCAGCCAAACTAAAAAGACATTAGGAATTGAATCATCCATATTTATGTAATAGAACTACTGAATGCTTTCAACATAAACATGACCATCTAATAAGCTACTACTTTTTTTTTTCATTCTATTGCAGAAAGTCCTTTATAAATAATTTTCATTCACTTTTTTAAGTTTATCTGGTGCCATCTATTGGTAGATATATGCAAATTAAATCTTAAAAAAAAACTAAAATTAATGAATTAAATTTAATTAATGAATTAATATTTGAGAAAACTGTATTAACATCTATCCAAGTCATCCACTACAAGTTAAAAAAAAATTTATTTGAACTTGAGTGGATGAATAAGAAGTATTTTATGAACGATTGAAAATTTGAACAAGATATATATAGGGAGAGTGTGAGCTAATAGAAAGAATTGAAAAAAAGAACATATTTTCTAAATACATGTTTTCCGATAACGAAGCATTTCTTGAGCCTCCTTTTCGAATTAGTTGTCGAATAGCTAGAGAGAGTGAAGCATATACTATTACTGAAAAATTAACAAAACCTCGTCTTATAAATGTATTTTCTTGGAAACATGGGGATAGTTTCATTAAAGAGTCTAGTTAAAGTTGTCTAGCGCTCTGGCGTTCGATGCCACAAGTTTCTTCGAGTTCGTGGCCCGGGAGTGCTATGGATATTTGTAGTGGTTCAGAATCCACTTTAAACCGTAGGTCCCTATATAATTTGACTGTAGAGCGTTGGACGAAGGGCTGACAACCCTATCCCGTAAAAAGAAAACATCTGCTGTCTCAAAATCTACCAGTAGACAGACAGTCTTTGCCCACCACGGGCCAGTTGCACCAATGAAGAAGTATGTGTTAGAAACGCTCTTTTATATATTTTTTCTTTCAATTATATTTTTTTAATATTGCTTGATTAAAAGCCTTGATTTTCTTTTTTGAGCTTTAACTTTTACTTTAGCCTAATTTTGTTTTTCATATGCAAATATTTCTGGAGAATTACACATGATTGTAGCAGTTAGACAGGGAACGCTCAGTTAGAATTCTTTTGGAAGGATTGATATGAGAGAAATTGCAGAATTAGCAAGAAAATGCAGAATTGCAGAATCAACAGGTAAAAAAAAATTCGACTGAGAAAATTGATAAATTTGTATGTTTAATTAAAAAAAAAAAAAAAGCGAAAAAATGTTCATAATGTAAAAATAAATTTTTCCATTGATGTATTCAAAAATACTCTATAAATGCAAAACTCGATATTCATAAAGTTTGGTTTGTCACTCTATGGTCATTTTGTTCACACTTAGGCTAATTAGATCGAGACCTACAATTTAACGTGGATTCCAAACCACTAACAAACAGCCATGCCACCGCCAAACAAAACTGAAGAATCTGGTACCAAAGGCAAGAGAGCTAGCTAATTGGGCATCAGGCGGCACGATATTCGTAAGGTATTCTGTATGACGTGAGGCAAACCATTTATTCTGTTTTACTATGAATATCAACCTTTTTTTCCCAATATTTTTTTCTGCTTATAATACTTCATAATAAAATACGATATGCTAATATGGATCATAAATTAAATAACTGATATATTGAATTTAATTTGTAGTTTCTTTTCTTATAAACTCAAGAATAAAAATAATTTTTTTGTTTCTTATATTCAGCTGTTTATTTAAACTGCACGAATCTGTTCTTCTACGGAATGTGCTTTTTACATCCAGCGTGATCTAAGTGATACTGTTTGTTTTATTAGTAGAAAATATTTAACGTTAAAAAGTAATCTGTGCAATATTTGGTATTCTGTATGACGTGAGGCAAACCATTTATTCTGTTTTACTATGAATATCAACCTTTTTTTCCCAATATTTTTTCTGCTTATAATGACTTCATAATAAAATACGACATGCTAATATGGATCATAAATTAAATAACTGATATATTGAATTTAATTTGTAGTTTCTTTTCTTATAAACTCAAGAATAAAAATAATTTTTTTGTTTCTTATATTCAGCTGTTTATTTAAACTGCACGAATCTGTTCTTCTACGGAATGTGCTTTTTACATCCAGCGTGATCTAAGTGATACTGTTTGTTTTATTAGTAGAAAATATTTAACGTTAAAAAGTAATCTGTGCAATATTTGGTATTCTGTATGACGTGAGGCAAACCATTTATTCTGTTTTACTATGAATATCAACCTTTTTTTCCCAATATTTTTTTCTGCTTATAATAACTTCGCAATAAAATACGATATGCTATTATGAATCATAAATTAAATAACTGACATATTGAATTTAATTTGTAGTTTCTTTTCTTATAAACTCAAGAATAAAAATAATTTTTTTGTTTCTTATATTCAGCTGTTTATTTAAACTGCACGAATCTGTTCTTCTACGGAACGTGCTTTTTACAACCAGTGTGATCTAAATGATAATGTTTGTTTTATTCGTAGAAAATATTTAACGTTAAAATGTAATCTGTGCAATATTTGTTTTTAAATCTGTGTACGTTCATATCTAATCGATCAACGATGAGATGGATGACTCTATCTAACGAAGTTTTGAACTGTCTATCACCGATTTGATTGAAATAGATGTTGGTAATCACTAACACGTTGAAAGATAAAAGATGCCCACGTAAGCAATTACTAAGTGCTGCAATGAATGATTCATTAATGTTTATGATACAAGTATATTTGTGCTTATCGTCTTCAATGAGCTTCAGGTTCTACATTCCAGATAAATTTATACATTGCCATACCATCACATTTCAAACGTGCTTCGCAGTACAACGCAATTTTTGTAACTACGTCTGTTGAGACAATTTTTTTGAGTCAAAACACTTCTTTATCAATCGAATATATTAAATTTTGATTTCTTATTATATCATTGTCTAAAAGAATGATATCGAATAAATAATTATTCAAAATTATTTTCAATTTCTGAATTTTTTTTTTTCTGTTAAAGATAATCTTTTGCCGAATATCGATCATATGCAGCCATTTTCATCTCTTTTCAAGTGGTTTAAACTAATATTACAACATTATAAACCATTTTTTGAATAAAGCCTTAGTACATTAATTTTGGTTTGTCGCTGTACAGTACTTTTGTGAACACTATAGGCTAATTTGACCGGGATCTACAGTTTAACAAGAATTCCAAACCGCTGACAAACATCTATGCCCCGAACAGGATTCGAACCTGAAGCCTGTGTGCTCTCCCATCGTCACCCAGTTATGGACCGCTCGTGGCACTCTAACTGGAACACGAGATCTGCCATTGTATAAAGAAAAAGTCAACTTTCATTATGCAGGACAGTATTCTAATCCTTAATATATTTGCCAATTAATAATAATCTTAATATATTAAATCATTTAGTATTTTTAAAATTAAAATGAAAATATTTTAAATTGAGAATTTTTAAAAAAATATATATGAATTATCTTAATAATTAAATTAATTAATTAATTTCCAATTAAAATTTAAATAATTAAATAATTTATCTTGATTAATTTATAATAATTAAAAATAATTAATCGGAATAATAATTAACCATTTATTAATTAATAAGATAATAAATAATTGATTTATCATGAAATTAATTGCTCTTAATTAAATAATTCAATTAATTACTCTTTGAAATCTTTTTAGTTAATAATTTTTATAGCATTTCACTCTAAGTTTACAGTACCAAAAATGGAAACATTTTAACCAATGGTTTATTTTATTTATTGAGTGTTCCTAAAAAAGAAATACATGAGTATTGAAATGTTAAAAGATGTCAATTTTTTTTCTTATATTTAATTCCCATATATCTTAATTTAATTTTTTGGTCATTGAGGTTATTTAAAATATATTAAATAAGAATAATCTTTTTCACACATTTCACTTTTAAAACAAGAAAGTTAAACACTGTATAATCCTATGTAATACAAATTCAAGGAGATATGGGATGATTCAGAATATGGAGGAAGGTTTCTTTGATCCTCAATGAATGAATTAAAAATTATTTCAAACAGAAAAAAAAAACTGAAAAATGCCACATTTATGTGTTAGAATTCTCGTTTGTAAATAATCAGCTTCATTCAAAATGTTTTGGGAATCATTGATCTTTAGAACTACAAGAATTGAAATAATAATATTTCGAAATTTTTTTAAGTTGTATATTTTGAAGAATAACGAATATGAAACTTGCAAATAACTTAAAAGCACATACTCAGTACAATTAAATATTTTAAGAAATATTAAACTAATTGATGGCGCCATCTAGTGATTAAAATAAGTACTATTAATTGTATTAACATACATTATTAACAAAACAATAATTGGTTATAATTATAGAATAACTTTCAAATAAAAGGCCACTAATAAAATCATAACGTAATAAGGGTTGATGGTGATAGTAGTTATGATAAATTTTACATCAAATAATTTTAAATTTTAATTTTTTCAACACAAAATCACTTTTAAGTTATACTTTTTAACTTTTATTTACCAAACAAATTTCGTACTAGAGGAATATAACTTTCCCACCGGTGTCCAATGTAAGGAATCTTTTTTTTTAGCAAAGCATGATTGATTAAATGTTTTTTAATTTTAGTTTTTTTTAAACGTGATTGATTAAATGTTTTGATCAATTAAATATTTCATAGGTATGAAAAAAAAAAAAAAAAAAAAATAATAAATAAATAAACGATCGAGTATTTTCTTCAGGAAGATTAAATCTAAACAAAATAATACAAGAATTTGGAGGAAATATGACTAAATTTTATTTAAGGTGAAGAATTTATTATAAATTTCATTCATTTTTATAAATTTTATTTATTGTTCATCTACATTTTATTTATTATGAAATTTAAAAAAAATAAGTAACACATACAAATTCAGGATATCTAAAGCATTTGGAGTTGGATATGTGAATATCTGAGATATTATTCATAAAATATGAGGCCTGTTTGGCCGAGTGGCTAGCGCTCCGGCGATCGGTCCCACAGGATTCGGGATCGAGTCCATGCGGTGACATGGATGTTTGTCGTGGTTTGAAATCCACTTTAAACCGTAGGTCCCATGATCGTAGAGCGTTGCGGGGGTATTGTTACTCCGCGTCCATAGCTTATCTTCAAGTTACAAGCACCTCCTGGGTAGTGCTAAGTGAGTAACATCGGAGCAGCGCTTGCCTTAAGGCATCAAAGACAATTGTCTATGTATTTGCCAGCTGCATTAGAAAAAAATTCATAAAATATCATTCATTTGAAAAATAGCATGAAAAACTTCTATGAAAACATGAAAAAAATCGCATGAATACTAACTATAAAAATAGTAATAAACGTTAACTATTTTGGAAAACGTGTTTTTAGAATAAAAGACCAATAAATTCCAGAAAATTAAAACATAATAAATTTGGTGAATTTTAACCATTATTTTAACAACTACCTTAAGTTTGAATTTTTTTTTTAGCATTACTTCTCATATACGGGTTATTATATACGGGTAATGTTACATTTCCGAGGTTATGCACACACACACACACAAACTTTCTTTCGTTCCTTCAATGTATTAAAAGGAAAAAAAAATCTGTCATCGAATATGATCATGAAGTTCTGGTATGAAGCTTGTGAGGTCCACAAAAGGATATGCTTCAGGAATTACCTTAAAAGCTGTGGAAAAGTCAGAAATACTTGTTTTTTAAAGTGATGAACTCAGAGAAATGTAAAAAAAAAAAAAAGAAAGATACTTTATGAATTTGCATATTTATGGAAGTAGTTTCACAGAAAATTTGGTGGAATAAAATGAAGAATAGAGTGTCACTAGAATTTTAAATGTAGCTGTTTCTGAGAACAAATTAAGGATTTGATTTCTGCTTTCACTTAAATGCTATCACTTATATGATATATTAGTGTAAAATGATTATAGAGATAATTATGAGAGCTTAATGTTTATTTAGAGTACATGTTTTACTTTTGACATCTCATTACGTGAATCTTTTTTGGCTTACTTTGTACATGAAACCATGGTGTAATATAATATATCTGTTCGAATCAGTAATAACAAGTTTTATTGTTATCCGCTAAGCCAAACAATTTTTGGCTTACTTTATGTGTGACACAAATATAGTCTTGGATTTTCTCAGTACATTGAACAAAATCGAGTTACTTTACTTTTTGTTAATATTATTATTTTATTTTATAGTTTTTACATGGTACACTTTTAAAATTATAAATCAGTCATAAATTTACTTTAATAGTATTGTCTAAAATGATGTCAAATGTTGAGCGTTAAAAAGGTAAGTGACAAATAATTAATAAAACGAATTAAAATATTTAAAAAAAGATTACCTAATATATAAATTTGAAAATCTGTTTGTTCGTTTGACTTTTACACAAATAGCATGAAAAACTAATTCAGTAATAAAAATTAACTATTTTGAAAAGCGTGTTTTTAGAATAAAAGACTAATAAATTCCAGAAAATTAAAACATAATATATTTTGTGAATTTTAACCCCTATTTTAAAAACTAACTTAAGTTTGAATTTTTTGTAGCGTTACTTCTGCATCGTACTTTGGTATTGTTATCATATGCAATACCAACATTTTTATATGATAACAAATAGTAATAATTGGGTAATGTTACATTTCCGAGGTTATGCACACACACAAATATATACACTGAAATGATAAAAGTCATGGGATAGCAATATTCAAATTTTCAGATGGCAGTAGCATCGCGTAGAACAGGTATGAATTCCCAGTGCTTTCGCAGAGCTTTCATTTCTGTTCAAGTTATTCCTGTGGAGGTTTTGACGTGATGATGACCGCACGACGGGAATTAACAGACTTTGAAAGCGGAATGTTAGTTGGAGCTAGACGCATGGGTCATGCCATTTCGGAAATCGTTAGGGAATTCAACATTCCCAGATCGACTGTGTCAAGAGTGTGCCGAGAGTATGAAATTTCAGGCATAACATCCCACCATGGACAGCGCAGTGGTCGACCGCCTGCACTTAACGACCGAGACCGGCGACGTCTGCAAAGAGTCGTAAATTCTAACAGACAAGCAACACTGCGTCAAATAACCGCAGAAATCAATGTGGGACGTACAAGGGACTTGTCTGTTAGAACTGTGCGGAGAAATTTGGCTTTCTTGGGCTATTCCAGCAGAAGACCGACTCGAGTGCCTTTACTGACAGAACGACATCGCTTGCAGCGACTCTCGTGGGCACGTGAGCATATCGGTTGGTCTCTAGATGAATGGAAAACCGTGGCCTGGTCCGATGAGTCACGATTTCAGTTGGTAAGAGCTGATGGTAGGGTTCGAGTGTGGCGCAGACCCCACGAAGCCATGGACCCAAACTGTCAGCAAGGCACTGTTCAAGCTGGTGGTGGCTCCGTAATGGTGTGGGCTGTTTTTTCATGGCATGGACTTGGTCCTCTGGTGTGACTGGACCGAACATTGACTGGAAATGCTTATGTTCAGCTACTTGAGATCACTTGCAGCCATTCATGGACTTCATGTACCCAAACAACGATGGGATTTTTATGGATGACAATGTGCCATGTCACCGGGCCACAACTGTTCGCGATTGGTTTGAAGAACATTTCTGGACAATTCCAACGAATGATCTGGCCACCTAGATCGCCCGACATGAATCCCATCGAGCATTTATGGGACATCATCGAGAGGTCTGTTCGTGCCCAAAATCCTGCACCATCAACGCTTTCACAATTATGGACGTCTATCGAGACAGCACATGGCTCAATATTCCTGCAGAAGACTTCCAACGACTTTAGTTGAGTCCATGCCACGTCGAGTTGCTGCACTTCGCCGGGCGAAAGGAGGGCCGACACGATATTAAGAGGTATCCCATGACTTTTGTCACTTCAGTGTATATATATATATATATATAACCTTGGAACACAATATTCATTACACATAAATATTCATGTGAGTCATAAAAACATATATGTCAATATATACATATATATTATAGTTGGACTCTTGATTTAAAATCATTCGATTGTTATTCAGAATGCACTATCACAAATCTGATTCACAAAAGTGAAATAGAATATATTTCTAGAGTTATTTCCATGGAAAAGTAATTCATTTCTGTTTTAAACATGAAAAACTTCTAGAAAAGATACATTCAGCAAATCTTCAACAATGAAGCAATTTGCAAATTTACATGTCTGTTTACTACTTTCAATTTTATTAATAAGCTAATGGAATAATGGAAATCGAACCAGTAACTGCTTTTTCCAAAGTATCAACTTCCATGGACGGCTCGACTTGTGGCCCCAGTGCTATGATGATTAACTAGCATGCAAGAGGGATCAGTTTCAAATCTATTGATACTGGCCTTGTTCCTGTTACTGCTTGCA
>BPLQ01009100.1:0-179733 GCA_021605075.1 Caerostris darwini | reverse complement strand
TGTAGTAACACACTAGGGAAAAATTATAAATTAAATAAATTCCTTTACAAAGACAAATTTTGTAAAATATAACAAATGCAATCGAAATATAAAAAAAAATAGAATTAAAAAAATTTATAAAAAAAATTAATTTTCCGAAAAAATAAAAAATAAATTTTTTTACGAAAATAAGTTTTGTAAAATAATTTGAAAGAAGCAACAATAAAAAATAAATTCCTTTATAAGAAAAAGTTTTGTAAAATGATAAAAATTTTTTTTTTAATCAAATCGAAATAAAAAAAGAAAATTGTAAAAGAAAAAATAAATAAATTTCTTCACCAAATAAATTGTGCAAATAGAAAATAATTATATTTGTAATAATATAAATTTGTAAAATAATCCAACACAAAAAATAATCAAAT
This sequence comes from Caerostris darwini, assembly GCA_021605075.1. Classification (NCBI taxonomy): domain Eukaryota; kingdom Metazoa; phylum Arthropoda; class Arachnida; order Araneae; family Araneidae; genus Caerostris; species Caerostris darwini. Next base: position 179,332 of record BPLQ01009100.1, on the reverse strand, counting down.
TTAATACAAATAAATTCCTTTACTAAACACATTTTATAAAATAATCTAATTAAAAAATTAAGAAGAAATCCAATTAAAACAGTTTCCTATTCTGCTTATCTTATCAATACAGTCATCACGTAATCTCTCCAAAAACACCTCTCTTATAGTACAACATTCCGGTGTTGCCACCGGGAAAAAAGTTTCTAGGATTCTTATCTACCAAAAACGCCATCTCTAACAAAATCACCACTTCCGGTTGCGCGCGCTTTTCTGATGACGTCACTGATGACGTACTTCCGTCTCCCGGAGTGCCCCACCTACTACTAGTCTCACAACTGTAGAATGGCTTGGAAGTAATTTTTTTCGTTCAAAAACAGAAACAATCAAGCATATTGAACACTGCAGTTGGTTTAATGTGCAACTCATGAGAAATTTGTCATTTCAGTTCAAAATATCAATGTCATTACGTTGTCCTTGCGGTTCAAATTCAGTACTTTATGCCGGTTACAGCGCCGTCTATTAATACACTTTGGAACTTTTTTTGATGCTTCAAGTATCTTCAGTTCAAATTTGATAATTGTGACTGAGTGTTTTTTTTTTTTTTTTTTTACAGCATTTTAAAAGTGTGAATTTAATTATAATCATCTTATATATTCTGTTAATGTATTTTAAGGACACTTATACAATACTTTTGACAACAGAAACAATATGCAATCAGTTGATATTTTAGCATTCTTTTGTGTTCGTATTTGATGCATGGTTTGGTAAAATTTTTAAATAGCATTTGTGTGATATCCATTTCAAAAGCCAAAATGGTTTGAAAATTGGAATGTGGTGAAGAGTGTTGCCATGGAACCACGGGAAAGGAAATTTGGAAGGAATATTAGAAACATTTCTGAAATGTAGTGCCTACTACAGTGTCCAATAAATAAGACCCATTTTCAATTTAAAATTCCCGGGGCATATGGTATTTCAATTTTTTTTCCTTTAATAGGTTGTTGGCACTGTCCTTGACATGTGTATGAAATTTCACTTCAAAATATTCATTACTGCTTGAGTTATGCTTGAGTTTGTGAGACGCTACAACTGATTCCGGCGATTTTCGACATGTCTGAATTCATTAAGCAAAGATCTCGCGTTAAATTTTGTTTGCGGAAACGTATAGAATGTCACAGAAGGCATTCGATTAGCATTTCTATATCTAAAAGAAAAGTTTAGAAGTGGTATAAACAGTTCAAAGAAAGCAGAGAACACGTTGAAGACGAAGAGCGCTCTGGTCGACCACCAGCCTCAACCGACGAAGCTCACGTTCAAAAAATTAAAAATTTGGTGCTTGCAAACTGTCGATTTACAAATAGAGACCTTGCTGAGGATGTTGGAATTTCAAAATTCCATTTTAAAAGATGTTTTGGGCCTCAAACGAGTCAAATCTTGATCGGTTCCGAAAACACTGAATGCGCCAGCTCACACTGCATTTTTGCTTCGTGACTTTTTCGTCTAAAATGAAACGCATATTGTTCCACAACCACCGTATTCAAAGAATTTAGCATCGTGCTACTTCTGGCTATTCCTTAAACTCAAAAAACCACTCCGGGGACATCGGTTTGAGTCGATTGAAGAGACATTTAAAAATCGCCGGAATGAGTTTTAGCATCTCACAAAACCAACCGTAACTCAAACACTAATGAATATTTTGAAGTGAAATTTCACATAGATATCAAAGACAGTGCCAGCGACGTAAAAGAAAAACGAATGGAAATATCATAAGCCACTGGAATTGTAAATAGAAAATTTTTCTTACTTTTAGAACACAGTAGTATATTCTTAAACAAAATTTATTCAACAAACAAAAGACATCTAAAAAGTAACTGTTGCAGGTATTTTTCAGCTTAAGCAATAAGAAAAGAGCTAGAAAAATATAATATTTCCTTTCTTTGACTAATAGTTTTTACAAACGCTGTTCATTGAGTTTGATGACCGTATTAGAGATAAAAATGATGGATAGAGCATCAAATTTAATTTAATATTTTCATTATCACTGGAACACTTAATTATCAGACAAAAAATATTAGTGTGACAACTTTCTATCATTATTTTCAATTTGCCACTACAATTTCAAATCATGGGCAATTTGATTTGAGATAATTTACCACTACAATTTCAAATCATGGGCAATTTGACCTGAGATAATTTAACATTACAAGTTTCATTTAACATTACAATTGAAATCATGGGCAATTTGACCTGACATCATTTGCCACTACAATTTCAAATCAGGGGTAATTTGACCTGAGATCATTTGCCACTACAATTTGAAATCATGGGCAATTTGACCTGACATCATTTGCCACTACAATTTCAAATCAAGGGGTAATTTGACATGAGATCATTTGCCACTACAATTTAAAATCATGGGCAATTTGACCTGATATCATTTGCCACTACAATTTCAAATCAAGGGTAATTTGACCTGAGATCATTTAACATTACAATTTCAAATGTTGGGCAATTTGACCTAAGATGATTTATCACTACAATTTCAAATGGTGAGGAAATTTGACCTGAGATCATTTGCCACTACAATTTAAAATCATGGGCAATTTGACCTGATATCATTTGCCACTACAATTTCAAATCAGGGGTAATTTGACATGAGATCATTTGCCACTACAATTTCAAATCATGGGCAATTTGACCTGAGATCATTTGCCACTACAATTTCAAATCATGGGTAATTTGACCTGAGATCATTTGCCACTACAATTTGAAATCATGGGCAATTTGACCTGAGATCATTTGCCACTACAATTTCAAATCATGGGTAATTTGACCTGAGATCATTTGCCACTACAATTTCAAATCATGGGCAATTTGACCTGACATCATTTGCCACTACAATTTCAAATCAGGGTAATTTGACATGAGATCATTTGCCACTACAATTTAAAATCATGGGCAATTTGACCTGATATCATTTGCCACTACAATTTCAAATCAGGGGTAATTTGACATGAGATCATTTGCCACTACAATTTAAAATCATGGGCAATTTGACCTGATATCATTTGCCACTACAATTTCAAATCAAGGGTAATTTGACCTGAGATCATTTAACATTACAATTTCAAATGTTGGGCTAATTCGATCTAAGATGATTTATCACTACAATTTCAAATGGTGAGGAAATTTGACCTGAGATCATTTGCCACTACAATTTAAAATCATGGGCAATTTGACCTGATATCATTTGCCACTACAATTTCAAATCAGTGGTAATTTGACATGAGATCATTTGCCACTACAATTTGAAATCATGGGCAATTTGACCTGACGTCATTTGCCACTACAATTTCAAATCAGGGGTAATTTGACATGAGATCATTTGCCACTACAATTTGAAATCATGGGCAATTTGACCTGACATCATTTGCCACTACAATTTCAAATCAGGGGTAATTTGACATGAGATCATTTGCCACTACAATTTAAAATCATGGGCAATTTGACCTGACATCATTTGCCACTACAATTTCAAATCAAGGGTAATTTGACATGAGATCATTTGCCACTACAATTTAAAATCATGGGCAATTTGACCTGATATCATTTGCCACTACAATTTCAAATCAAGGGTAATTTGACCTGAGATCATTTAACATTACAATTTCAAATGTTGGGCTAATTCGATCTAAGATGATTTATCACTACAATTTCAAATCATGGGCAATTTGACCTGAGATCATTTGCCACTACAATTTCAAATCATGGGCAATTTGACCTGAGATCATTTACAATTTCAAATCAAGGGTAATTTGACATGAGATCATTTGCCACTACAATTTCAAATCATGGGCAATTTGACCTGAGATCATTTGCCACTACAATTTCAAATCAGGGTAATTTGACCTGAGATCATTTGCCACTACAATTTCAAATCATGGGCAATTTGACCTGAGATCATTTGCCACTACAATTTCAAATCATGGGTAATTTGACCTGACATCATTTGCCACTACAATTTCAAATCATGGGCAATTTGACCTGAGATCATTTGCCACTACAATTTCAAATCATGGGCAATTTGACCTGAGATCATTTGCCACTACAATTTCAAATCATGGGCAATTTGACCTGACATCATTTGCCACTACAATTTCAAATCAAGGGTAATTTGACATGAGATCATTTGCCACTACAATTTAAAATCATGGGCAATTTGACCTGATATCATTTGCCACTACAATTTCAAATCAGGGGTAATTTGACATGAGATCATTTGCCACTACAATTTGAAATCATGGGCAATTTGACCTGATCATTTGCCACTAATCATGGGTAATTTGACATGAGATCATTTGCCACTACAATTTCAAATCATGGGCAATTTGACCTGACATCATTTGCCACTACAATTTCAAATCAAGGGTAATTTGACCTGAGATCATTTGCCACTACAATTTCAAATCATGGGCAATTTGACCTGACATCATTTACCACTACAATTTCAAATCATTAATTTGACCTGAGATCATTTGCCACTACAATTTCAAATCATGGGCAATTTGACCTGACATCATTTGCCACTACAATTTCAAATCATTAATTTGACCTGAGATCATTTGCCACTACAATTTCAAATCATGGGCAATTTGACCTGAGATCATTTGCCACTACAATTTCAAATCATGGGTAATTTGACATGAGATCATTGACCTGAGATCATTTGACCATCATACAATTTCAAATCATGGGTAATTTGACCTGAGATCATTTGCCACTGAATTTATCATGGGCAATTTGACCTGACATCATTTTCAAATCAAATCAGGGTAATTTGACCTGAGATCATTTGCCACTACAATTTCAAATCATGGGCAATTTGACCTGAGATCATTTTTTTCAAATCAGGGTAATTTGACCTGAGATCATTTGCCACTACAATTTCAAATCATGGGCAATTTGACCTGACATCATTTGCCACTACAATTTCAAATCATGGGTAATTTGACCTGAGATCATTTGCCACTTACAATTTCACAATTTAAAATCATGGGCAATTTGACCTGAGATCATTTGCCACTACAATTTCAAATCAGGGTAATTTGACCTGAGATCATTTGCCACTACAATTTCAAATCATGGGCAATTTGACCTGAGATCATTTATCACTACAATTTCAAATCATGGGCAATTTGACCTGACATCATTTGCCACTACAATTTCAAATCATGGGCAATTTGACATGAGATCATTTGCCACTACAATTTCAAAATCATGGGCAATTTGACCTGAGATCATTTGCCACTACAATTTCAAAATCATGGGTAATTTGACCTGATATCATTTGCCACTACAATTTCAAATCATGGGTAATTTGATATGAGTTCATTTACCATTACAATTTCAAATCATGGGCAATTTAACCTGAGATCATTTACCACTACAATTTCAAATCATGGGTAATTTGACCTGAGATCATTTGCCACTACAATTTCAAATCATGGGCAATTTGACCTGACCATTTGCCACTACAATTTCAAATCATGGGTAATTTGACATGAGATCATTTGCCACTACAATTTAAAATCATGGGCAATTTGACCTGATATCATTTGCCACTACAATTTCAAATCAAGGGTAATTTGACCTGAGATCATTTGCCACTACAATTTCAAATCATGGGCAATTTGACCTGAGATCATTTGCCACTACAATTTCAAATCATGGGCAATTTGACCTGAGATCATTTGCCACTACAATTTCAAATCATGGGCAATTTTGACCATGGGCATCATATCATTTGCCACTACAATTTCAAATCAAGGGTAATTTGACCTGAGATCATTTGCCACTACAATTTAAAATCATGGGCAATTTGACCTGAGATCATTTGCCACTACAATTTCAAATCAGGGTAATTTGACATGAGATCATTTGCCACTACAATTTAAAATCATGGGCAATTTGACCTGATATCATTTGCCACTACAATTTCAAATCATGGGTAATTTGACCTGAGATCATTTACCACTACAATTTTCAAATACTGGGCAATTTTAACACACATTTCAAATCATTAAATTTGACCTGAGATCATTTGCCACTACAATTTCAAATCATGGGCAATTTGACCTGAGATCATTTACACTACAATTTCAAATCATGGGCAATTTGACCTGAGATCATTTGCCACTCAATTTCAAATCATGGGCTAATTTGACCTGAGATCATTTGCCACTACAATTTCAAATCATGGGCAATTTGACCTGACATCATTTGCCACTACAATTTCAAATCATGGGTAATTTGACCTGAGATCATTTGCCACTACAATTTGAAAATCATGGGCAATTTGACCTGAGATCATTTGCCACTACAATTTCAAATCATGGGTAATTTGACCTGAGATCATTTGCCACTACAATTTGAAATCATGGGCAAATTTGACCTCATTTGCCACTACAATTTCAAATCATGGGTAATTTGACCTGAGATCATTTGCCATTTTTCAAATCATGGGTAATTTGACCTGAGATCATTTACCACTACAATTTAAAATCATGGGCAATTTGACCTGATTCATTTGCCACTACAATTTCAAAAAATCATGTGTATTTTAATCTGACCTGAGATCATTTGCCACTACAATTTCAAATCATGGGTAATTTGACCTGAGATCATATACCATTACAATTTCAAATCATGGGTAATTTGACCTGAGATCATTTGCCACTACAATTTCAAATCATCATGGGCAATTTGACCTGAGATCATTTGCCACTACAATTTCAAATCATGGACAATTTGACCTGAGATTATTTACCACTACAATTTCAAATCATGGGTAATTTGACCTGAAGATCATTTGCCACTACAATTTCAAATCATGGGTAATTTGACCTGAGATCATTTGCCACTACAATTTCAAATCATGGGCAATTTGACCTGACATCATTTGCCACTACAATTTCAAATCAATTTGGGGCAATTTGACATGAGATCATTTGCCACTACAATTTAAAATCATGGGCAATTTGACCTGATATCATTTGCCACTACAATTTCAAATCAAGGGTAATTTGACCTGAGATCATTTGCCACTACAATTTGAAATCATGGGCAATTTGACCTGACATCATTTGCCACTACAATTTCAAATCATGGGTAATTTGACCTGAGATCATTTGCCACTACAATTTCAAATCATGGGCAATTTGACCTGAGATCATTTGCCACTACAATTTCAAATCATGGGCAATTTGACCTGAGATCATTTGCCATTTGCCACTACAATTTCTCATGGGTAATTTGACAAGATCATTTGAATTTGACAATTTCCAATCATGGGTAATTTGACCTGAGATCATTTGCCATACCATTACAATTTCAAATCAGGGTAATTTGACATGAGATCATTTGCCACTACAATTTAAAATCATGGGCAATTTGACCTGAGATCATTTACCATTACAATTTCAAATCATGGGTAATTTGACATGAGATCATTTTCCATTACAATTTCAAATCATGGGCAATTTGACCTGAGATCATTTACCATTACAATTTCAAATGCTCGGGTAATTTGATATGAGATCATTTATCATTACAATTTCCAATCATGGGCAATTTAACCTGAGATCATATACCATTACAATTTCAAATGCTCGGGTAATTTGATATGAGATCATTTTCCATTACAATTTCCAATCATGGGTAATTTAACCTGAGATCATATACCATTACAATTTCAAATGCTCGGGCAATTTGATATGAGATCATTTTCCATTACAATTTCAATCATGGGTAATTTAACCTGAGATCATATACCATTACAATTTCAAATGCATCGGGTAATTTGATATGAGATCATTTTCCATTACAATTTCAATCATGGGTAATTTAACCTGAGATCATTTACCATTACAATTTCAAATGCTCAGGGTAATTTGATATGAGATCATTTTCCATTACAATTTCCAATCATGGGTAATTTAACCTGAGATCATTTACCATTACAATTTCAAATGCTCGGGTAATTTGATATGAGATCATTTTCCATTACAATTTCCAATCATGGGTAATTTAACCTGAGATCATATACCATTACAATTTCAAATGCTCGGGTAATTTGATATGAGATCATTTTCCATTACAATTTCCAATCATGGGTAATTTAACCTGAGATCATATACCATTACAATTTCAAATGCTCAGGTAATTTGATATGAGATCATTTTCCATTACAATTTCAATCATGGGTAATTTAACCTGAGATCATATACCATTACAATTTCAAATGCTCGGGTAATTTGATATGAGATCATTTTCCATTACAATTTCCAATCATGGGTAATTTAACCTGAGATCATATACCATTACAATTTCAAATGCTCAGGGTAATTTGATATGAGATCATTTTCCATTACAATTTCCAATCATGGGTAATTTAACCTGAGATCATATACCATTACAATTTCAAATGCTCGGGTAATTTGATATGAGATCATTTACCATTACAATTTCCAATCATGGGTAATTTAACCTGAGATCATATACCATTACAATTTCAAATGCTCGGGTAATTTGATATGAGATCATTTTCCATTACAATTTCCAATCATGGGTAATTTAACCTGAGATCATATACCATTACAATTTCAAATGCTCGGGTAATTTGATATGAGATCATTTTCCATTACAATTTCCAATCATGGGTAATTTAACCTGAGATCATATACCATTACAATTTCAAATGCTCGGGTAATTTGATATGAGATCATTTACCATTACAATTTCCAATCATGGGTAATTTAACCTGAGATCATATACCATTACAATTTCAAATGCTCGGGTAATTTGATATGAGATCATTTACCATTACAATTTCCAATCATGGGCAATTTAACCTGAGATCATTTACCATTACAATTTCAGTTACTGGACAATGTGACCCGGGATTATCTACCACTACGAGATCAAATGCTGTGTATTTTAATCTAAGATCAGTTACCACTACAATTTCGAATCATGGGCTATTTGATCTGAGATATTTTAACTGGTATCATTGTTAAATATTAACTCCAATAAAAATCATAACGATTATAAATCTTTACATTTTCTATTTTTGATATTAATTTAGTGTAATAAAATTTACATAGCCACGAAAAGAAGTTTTTGTTCCAACATAAATATTTTAATAATAATAGTTTTAAACTTGGTTCTGCATCTTACATAAAATAATCTTTCTTTCCTTCATTAAAATTTTAAGAGTAACTCATCATATTGCTTGATTTACTCAGAAAAAAAAATTTATGCTTTTTAAGAATTGTTACAGTATTTATCAACGAATTGCTTTTCCACTTTTTTGGAGAAATACGATAGCGAAACGATAAATTAAATCTGTCAAAAAAATTGCTTCAACTTTTTTTTTTCCTTTGAGGTTTCGAATATTTTTTAAAATATTAAAAACAACAATCGGTTATGGTTACAGTTTATCATTCAATTCCTACAATTAGTTCGAATTCTCCCTATATATATCTTGTTCAAATTTTCAATCGTTAATAAAATACTTTTTATTCATCCGCTCATGTTCAAATACATTTTTTTGAACTTGTAGTGGATGGCACTGGATGTTAATACAGGTTTGTAAAATATGTTGTTGTAGTTTTTTGTTGTTTCTTATCCCACTTGGCTGGCCAAGCCCACAAGCCCATATGGACTCATGATTGAAGGGGAAGGAAGCAGCTTCTGTTGTGATGGAGCACCCGTAGGTAGAAGCCTGACTTTTTTTTTCCGTGACGCTCTTACAGTCATAGGAGACCGGGACCTACGGCTGTGGATTCCGAACCACTACAAACATCCATGGCACCGCCGGGATTCGAACCCGAAACCTGTGGCACCGAGTGTCAGAGCGCTAGACACTCGGCCATTCAGGTCCCAAATTTGCCAACGGCACGCGGTGTTCCCAGATGGTCACCCACCCAAGTACTGACCGCTCCCAATGATGCTTGACTTCGGTGATCTAACGAGAACCGGTATATTCAGCATGGTACGGCCGTTGGCTAATTAATTAAATTATTATTAAATATTAATTCATTAATTAAATTGAATTAATAAATTTTAGGTTTTTTTTTAAATTTAAGTTGAATATATCTAAACTATATTCAACTAAATATATCTAAAATAAAAAAAAAGAATAATAAAATAATAGTAAAATATAATAAATAATAATAATAAATAAAATAATAATAAATGATAAAAATAATAATAAAATATACTAAACTAAATAAATCAACTATTTATATCTAAATTTAAGTTGAATCATTTTTCAATTCCTACTGTTAGTTCCCACTCTCCCTATATATATCTTGTTCAAATTTCCACTCGTTCATAAAATACTTTTTATTCCTCAAGTTCAAATACATTTTTTTTAACTCGTAGTGGATGAACACTTGATGTTAATACGGTTTTTTCAAATATTAATTCATTGCTTAAGTTCAATTAATTAATTTTAATTTTTTGTTTAGATTTAAATTGCATGTATCTAATAATAGATGGCGCCAGATGTAAGAGGAAAATGTCAACTTTATTTGTAAAGAACTTTTCTGCAATAGAGTGAAAAAAAAAGTAGGAATTGACTTAAAATTTTTTTTTTTATAGTACTCCGCGTCCGTAGCTTATCTTCATGCTACACGCACTCCCTGGGTAGTGCTAAGTGAATAATATGGGTGCAGCGGTGCCCCAAGACATCAAAGACAACTGTCTAAGTGTTTGTCTGCTACATTAGAACAAAACTAAATTACTAGAATTCCCTTTAAACCTGCATATTCTTCTTCTCTAAGAAACTACTTCCATGTCTCAAATGTGTGTTTGTCTAATCTTCAGTGTCCTGCAGAGCGGGACGGACTTCCCACGAGTAATCTACTCATAGATGAAGGGAAAGGGGACAGCTTCTGTTGTGATGGAGCACCCGTAGGTAGAAGTCTGACTTTTGCTCCATGAGGAGGACAGAGAGTTCCTGGAGGACTTTTAGAGGGGAACAACCCGCAACCCTAAAGGCTCGTTCCCACCGAGGCGAGAGACGTGAAGACTCAAGAGGCAAGCGACAAAATTTTTTCGACCCCTTCACAGCGAAACTTCAGAAATAGCATTACGCCTAGTGAAAAACCGCTTCGAGTTGAAAGTTGGGCAACTCCAAGCGGCGGACTGCAAACCGGTTTCAGGCGACCGCGGTGAGGCTAGTGATTGGTCAAATTTTTTCGCTTGCATCTTCTCGCCTTGGTGAGCACGAGCCTTAAGAGAGGAAGCCGCATGAAACTCCCACCCCGTCATCCGACTCACGAGGCAAGATGCTGAACATCACAAAAGTCATAGAGGCTCCTCGTTGTTTGAAACAGTATCTACAGCAAAACCGCCATCGGATTGAACTCCAGCCCTCACGCTCACCAGCGGCGCTCGTTACCACTGAGCCACGAGTCGGGCCTATCGCAAATTATTCTTTATTTAGTCCCGCTAGTGTAAAGGATGTCTGTAGTGGTTCGGAAATAATTTTAAACAGTAGGTCCCTGTCCAATATGACTGATGGGCGTAGATCTGGCAACCTTAAACCGTAAAAAGAAAATAGAGAGTTTTTGCATACCATACGTTAGTTAGTTACCGTAGGACGTCCGTTGGCTTTTTCTCCCTAGCGCGCATGCTCATAGGAAACATAATTTCCTATGAGCATGTGCGATAGGGAGAAAAAGCTAACGGACGTCCTACGGTAACTAACGTACGTTATGCAAAAACTGTCTAATATCTCATGTTTCGGAATCTGCTAATAGACAGACGATCTTGACCCATCATGAGGCTGTTGCGTCATTGAAAAAGAGGAAACAAAAATCTTAGAGTAGCATTCTCCAAAATCAGAGCCTAAATGGCCGAGTAGCTAGTGACCTGGTAGTCGGTACCACGGGTTTCTGGTTCGAGTCCTGGTGGGGCCGTAGATGTTTGTAGTGGTTCGGAATCCACTTTAAACGGTAGGTCCCGGTCTAACGTGATCCTAGAGCGTTGAGCAGAGCAGAGCGGAGGCTAGTGTTTAATTGGAGTACTTAGGGATTACCCTGTACCTTCCAAGAATTTAAGAATCTTAATTATTAATTTTACCAATTTAAAGCTATTGAAAATAGATTAACATTAAAAGAGCACATGCTCTGTATAAAAATAATAGGAGAGAAATTACTGTTAGTATTTAAAAATTTAAAAATGCAAAAATAATAGTTTAAGTAAATATTTAATTTTTAATAAATATTTGAAGTAATTTTGAGTTTTAGCCTATGCAGTGCCATTCCTAGATAGTTTAAAAAGGAAAGAGAGGGGCAGAGTCTACACCACATGTAACAAGAGAGGTTGTATGCGAGGTAATTTGTGAAAGCGCTCGTCGAGGGTTGGCGGAATAATGTTAAGCGGGCGAAAAAAGATTTAAAAATGAAAAATAGTAAAAATGAAAAATAGTAACTAAAAAATATTCACGCGGAAAGAAAAATTACGAACAATAAAAATTTACCCTGGATCGAAATGAAGGCGTTTCGCGATGGGAAAGGAATTAAAATCTCGGCTGCCACAGGTTTCAGGTTCGAGTCCTGGTGGTGCCATAGATGTTTGTAGTGGTTCGGAATCCACTTTAAACGGTAGGTCCCGGTCTAACGTGATCCTAGAGCGTTGAGGAGGTATTGTTACTCCGCGTCCGTAGCTTATCTTCATGCTACACGCACTCCCTGGGTAGTGCTAAATGAGTAACATCTGTGCAGAGCGCTTGCCTTAAGGCATCAAAGACAACTGTCTAAGCGTTTGCTAGCTGAATTAGAACAAAAAACAACATACTCCAAAACCTTCAAAAGCCGATTTCACCATCTGGAGAACAAAAAGAATTTAAAGAGACAAAGAATTCATATTGATACCATTATTGACTAAAATTATTGACCCTGCTAGTTCTGAAATAAGCAAAGCAAATATCATTGCTGATAGTCTTTATGGACAGTTTGTTGAAAATCAAATCTCTAATCCTGCTGCTACTCTAACTGTTAATAATAATATTAGTAATTTTTCAATTCCTTCTATTAGCTCACACTCTCCCTACATATATCTTGTTCAAATTTTCAATCGCCAATAAAATACTTTTTATTCATCCATTCGAGTTCAAATACATTTTTTTGAACTTGTAGTGGATGACACTGGATGTTAAGACAGTTTTTTCAAATATTAATTCGTTAATTAAAGTTAATTCATTAATTTAAATTTTTTTTAGATTTAAGTTGCATATATCTACCTATAGATGGCGCCAGATAAACTTAAAAAAATGAAAATTATTTATAAAGGACTTTCTACAGTATAGTGAAAAAGAAGTAGGAATGGACTTTAAAAATTTTTTTTTTTTTATATTACTTGTTATAATGCAAATCACAATTCTAAAATTTCACATTCTAAAGCTAACACTATAATTAATTAATTAATACATCATCCTTTAAAAATTAATAATATGTCTGTCTTGGATAACATAACGATTAAAGTTTTAAAAATTTTGCAAATTAAAATTATTCTTAATATTTCCAACATCACTGACAATATTATTAATCTGAGACAATATCCTACTTCATGGAAAATAACTACAATACTTCCAATATGCGAAAACGACGAACAACATTTAGCTAAAAATAGCAGCAATCAAACTAATCCATGTATTTGTACTACTGTGTCACAAAAAGAAAGACCCATTTTCAATTTAAAATTCCCGGGGATTATGGAATTTCAATTTTTTTTTCTTTTTTAGGTATTTGGCAGTGTCCTTGACATCTGTGTTACATTTCGCGTCAAAATATTCATTAGTGTTTGAATTACGCTTGGTTTTGTGAGACGCTAAAAGAGATTTCGGAGATTTTTGAAATGTCTGAATTAATTCAGCAAAGAACTTGCATTCAATTTTGATTGCGGAAACGTATAGAATGTTGCAGAAGGCATTCGGTGAACATTCCTATATCGGAAAGAAATGTTTAGATGTGATATAAGCAATTCAAAGAAGGCAGAGAACGTGTTGAAGGCGAAGAGCTCTCTGGTCGACCATCACCTTCAACCGACGAAGCTCACCTCCAAAAAAATGAAAGATTTGGTGCTTGCAAACCGTCGATTTACAATTACAGACCTTTCTGACGATGTTGGAATTTCAAATGGATCGGTCAATTCCATTTTGGGCGTCAAACTTGTCAAATCTCGATTGGTATTGAAAACACTGAATGCGCCAGCTCACACTGCATTGATTCTTTGTGACGTTTTCACCAAAAATGATGCCTATATCGTTCCACAGCCACCGTATTCACACCGTGAGACTTCTGGCTATTCCTTAAACTCAAAAGACCACGCCGGGGACACCGATTGAAGAAATTCAACGTGAATCGCTGCGCGCTTTGAAAGCCATCCCTGCCGATGACTTTTTAGCATGTATTGAGGATTGGAAGAAAAGTTGGCATATGTTCAGTGCATTACGTCAGGAGGGGATTACTTTGAAGGCGATGAAATAAATTTGGAAGAATAAATAAATAGTTTGAGAAAAAAAATAATAATTGGTCTTACTTTTTGGGCACAGTAGTATCTTGTGTATCTTTCTTAATGTTTTTTAAATCTGTGAAAAATACAAACTTTGTACAAACATTGATTCACAACATAAAACCAGGTTTTTAAAAAATTATTTTTGATACTTCAACTGCAGTACGCAAGTTGGATAACAAAACAATAAATATATTGAAAATAACATTTATTTTCTAAAAATCTGAAAAATAAAGTGTTTTTTCAATTCCTTCTATTAGCTCACACTCTCCCTATATATATCTTGTTCAAATTTGCAATCTTTCATAAAATACTTTTTATTCATCCACTCAAGTTCAAATACATTTTTTTAAACTTGTAGTGGATGACACCGGATGTTAATACAGTTTTTTTCAAATATTAATTCAGAAATTAAATTTAATTCATTAATATTATTTTTTTTTAGATTTAAGTTGCATGTATCCACCAATAGATGGCGCCTGATAAACTTAAAAAAAATGAATGAAAATTGTTTATAAAGGACTTTCTGCAGTATAGTGAAAAAAAAAGTAGGAATTGCCTATAATTTTTTTTTTTATATTACTTGTTTATTATGAAAATTATTCACATAATACTGAAAATTATTCCTATTTTATTTAAAGACACTTCCGGTCGTAGACACGAGGATTTCCGGTTTTTTCAATAGAAACAAGATCAGCCGTTTTCGTACTTTTGAAATAAATCCAGCACCTGCAAAATAAATAATCAGGAAATAAAAATATATTAGCATCGATACTTTAGTACGAGCACTCGAATCACTTAAAAATAATTATAAAAATTATAAAAATAAACTAAAACTTGAATTATGTTTACAGAGGGAACTCTAATCTATCCACGAGTAAACATTTCAATTTCATTATTTTACAAATATCCCTTTTAAATAAAAATAATCTATGGCCTTTTTATGAATCCTTTCTGGCGCTCAGTGCTACAGATTTCGGGTTCGAATGCCGGCGGTGCCATGGATGCTTGTAGTAGTTCGGAATTCCCTTTAAACAGTAGGTCGGTCCCATATGATCGTAGAGCTTCACAGAGCCTAATTAGACTTCTTCTCATCCACATTATTCTCGAACTGTAAAGGGGCAACTCAACTCTAGGTAGTGGCCGAGTGTCTAGTGCTCTGGTGCCATAGGTTTTGGGTTCGAAACCTGGTGGTACCATGGAAGTTTATAGTGGTTCGAAATTCACTGTAAGCCATAGGTCCCGGTCTTATATTACTGTAGAGCGTCACAGAGTCCAATTCGACTTCTCACCTACATCATTCTCACACTGTAAAGGAGCAACTCAGCTCTAGGAACAGTGATGTGTTAAGGTGTAGTAGTAGTAATATTAGACAGGAGCCTAGGTTTAAAGTGGATTCCGAACCACTACAGATAACCATGGCACTGCCGGAACTCGAATCCGAAACTTATGGCACTGAGAGCTAGTCACTCGACCATTAGGCACCTCCATATATATATATATATATATATATGTACAGTTTAAAGTGGACTCTGAACGACTAAAAACGTTTGTGGCGATGGACTCGAACCCGAAACCTGGGCTCTAGTCACTTGGGCATCAGTCCTTTTCTGCTTTAATAGAGTGACAAAATGGTCTACGGAGAAAATTTATATATAATATTTAATTGTTGGTACGATTTTTTGCAATATATAGATATATAAATAGTCGGATTCTGAATTTTCAATAATAGCTAAAATAAAATCATTATCACAATTATTATTGATAATGATTTTATTATTTATTTTATTTATCATTGTTATAATTATTGTTGAAATAAACATTTCCAATTTATTATTATTATTTTGATGCTAATACGTTTATTCTTCTACATTGCCGAACAGCCGTCTGCTACTGGTAGATTTCGAGACGGTAGATGTTTATTTTTTACGGGGTAGATTTATCAGTCCTATTGCCAACAGTCATATTAGACTGGGCCTACGATTTAAAGAGGATTTCGAACTACTACAGACATCCATGGCACAATAGGGACTCGAATCCGAAGCCCTAGTCAGTCGACCATCAGGCCCCCATATTGCACTACTAGCGATATTATTGCTAATTAACAGGACAATGGCTTAAAATTTTCACAGACATTTAAATTTGAATTTGGGCCTGAATGGCCGAGTGGCTAGCGCTCTGGCGCTCGGTACCACAGGTTTAGGGTTCGAGTCCCGGAGGTGCCATGGATGTTTGCAGTGGTTCGGAATCCACTTTAAACGTAGGTCCCGGTCCTAACAGGATCGTAGAGCGTTACGGGGGTATTGTTACTCCGCGTCCGTGGCTTATCTTCAAGTGACACGCGCCCCCTGGGTAATGCAAAGTGAGTAACGTCTGTGCAGCGCTTGCCTTAAGGCATCCAAGACCAAGCTGTCTAAGTGTTTGCCAGCTGCATTGGAACAAAAAAAAAATTTGAATTTGAATGAAATCATTTACTTACTGTTTATTTTCTTTAACCAATCGGTTATGAAGTCGTGATGTTACCACTTTAAGGATATAGTCTGCATAGCCGATCGCTCTGCACTTAGGCTCTTCAATGCACAAAGTCTTGCATTCGGCGAGACCACTGACCTCCCCCATCTGCAGTTTCTGGTTGTGGTCCACCGACAACACCCCTCCGATGCCGTGTCCAAAATCATCTTCACAGTTGGCGTCTGAGAAATAAACAGTAAAACAATACTTAATTCCGTTGTCAAATTGAAATGTTTAAAATGCTAGCATTATAGAGCTTTATAACAGGTGGGCTGAAAAGTTCACAGGTTGACACATAGATGGCGTTACTAGTATTAAATCCATATGACTTTTAGTTAGCCCTAACCTTCAAAAGACACGTGTATAAATACATTTTTATAGCATTTTTAGTGTTCATCACGTGCAGTCCACTCGGCTGACTGTCGATTGGAATCCGGTGTGAAATGATGGAACCATGTTTCATCCATTGTCACCTATCAACGCAAAAATTCGGGTTTATTACGATTGAACAGCTCCAAACACTGCTTAGAAACATCAATTCGTTGTTGTTTTGGGTCGATTGTGAGCCCACGCGGCACCCACTTTGAACAGAGCTTTCGCATATCCAAATATTCATTCACGATATGTCCAACACGTTCCTTTGATATCTTTAGGGTCTCAGCTATCTCAATCACCTTCACTTTACGGTTATCAGATATTATTTTGTGGACTTTTTTTATGTTTTCGTCGGCCTCTTTGGGGCGTCCACTGCGTGCATCGTCCTCGGTGCTCTTTTCGCCTCGTTTAAATTTAGCAAACCCCTTCTGTACGGTTGATTTTCCTGGTGCGATGTCCGAATAATGTTTATCAAGCCAAGCCTTGGCTTCAATAGTATTTTTTTTTGCCAAAGCGCAATGCTTTATTAACACACGAAATTCCTTTTTATCCATTTTTTCAAACTAACAAAAGTTGCTTCACTAAGAATGCTGTCACTCACATACTAATAGTGCAACAGCTGTCCAATTTATGCACGTGTCTTTTGAAGGTTAGGGCTAACTAAAAATCATATGGATTTAATACTAGTAGCGCCATCTATGTGTCAGCCTATGAATCTTTCAGCCCATCAGATATCCTCAATGGTGGAGATCATTCAAAATTTACACTGTGGTTGCGGCAATCCCAACTCTTGGCTCAGTTTTAATAGTGAGCAAGTTGTTCAAATCTAATGTCGACATTGTTGTAGTCCAGGGGTGGCCAGTCCGCGGCCCGCCTTGAATATTTTTGCGGCCCGTGAGATGTATCACACTTTTACAAAATGCATTTATTTCATTGATCAAAGTAGTGAAATTCAATGCATTAAAAAAAATACATTATGTGCGCATCCTTCTATTCAAAAATAAACTGTCGAAATGATGAGAAAAAATTAACTTTGATTTTAAAATAATATTCTTGCGAATATAGGACAGACATTGCCTGTTTTATTGATGGGTTTACAGTTATGAGTTTGCAGAATAATTAAATTATGCTCTGCGAACTCATTGGAACATCCAATATAATAAGTTCTATGTTTCACTTCAAGTGACCTCAGTGTCCTCAGATCAATAGATACCCACAGTTGATTGTTGATAGCAGAGCAAACTAGACTCTTAGTTCATGTTGTTAGCGCTTTTATTTCAACTTATACCTGCAAAACACCAGATACCAGATATCAGAAAATTATTCTATATTTTAATCTGGTGATGACTTCTAGAAATGAAATATTTTTTGTAGCATATAAACTCGCATGGCCATCTTCGTAATATTTCCAAATTTGTATATTTTTTAGCATAGCATATTGGGTATGGTAGAAATTGAATATGGAAGTGGTAATATTGTACATCTCACCTATGTCTTCTTTGAGGCGCAGAAAGAGTTGTCTGTAAGACTCTCCCCCATGCTTGAGCCCCTTGTCGTACTGCAGAACGGCTGCTTTAAGGAGGTTTGGATCTATCGGCTTGTAGATGCTTGCCTCGCCAGAAATGCGGTGGAAAAGTTGAACACAGCGAGTTACGTGATCCAGTAAATGAGAAATCTGGAAAAGGAACACAATTATAATTGCAAATAATTTTATATTGTGTATCTAACTACAAATATTTGAAAAACCCAAAACTCTCGGTTAACATATCCAAATCCTTATACGTTTCAACTACTTGTATGATCGACAATATATGTTAATAAGCACCTTATTAGAATAATCGTTAACAAATAGGAAAAGTTTCGTTTTAGAAACACGGACCACAGCTCAGTATTCCGCTCAGAATTAATTGCTATAAGCGAAGCTCTGAGCCTAGCTTCAGACTTTGAAGTACCTGATGTTTGGATTCTGACTGATAGTAAGAGCTCAATACAATATTTGAAGGATTTGCCAAGTGTCCTGGACAAATTGGGACAGGATATCGTTTCTAAACTCTTTTTTTTCTTTCAAGGGGTCCTGTTTTGGACCAGATCGGATCGGTGTGCTTGCAGTGGATTTCCTCCCATGTGGGCATCTACGGAAATGAAATTGCTGATCTGCTCGCTAGGGAAGGTTGCGAACTTCCCAAAGCTTCTTCTTCAGGAATTCATTCCATGACTTTATTCAGAGTGAATATCGCTTGGAGGTCGCCACCCATTCATGCATGGTACGCCGCTAAATCCTGGTATGTATCCTGGTATGCCCCTGCAGTGCTTCTGTCCCAGATCTGCACAAACGGCTTTAGCTAGACTAAGGACTGGCCACATTAAGAGTTTGACCTTCAATGGAGACGAGAAGACATATACCCTTTGTCACTGTTCGGCCATCGCGTCTCCCTCTCATCTCATAGATTGTATTGGTGCCTCTGTGAGGCAACTGTTAAATAAGGGGAGGACCGTTTACGATCTATTGATGCATCATGATCTATTGGATTTGGTTTAGGATTCTAAATCAAGGGGATAAGCAACAACAACATCGTTAACAAATAAGAAAAGTTAACAAATTTCATAAATTTTAGAGAATAAATATATAACATTTTTTTCAACTACTTGTATGTTTTGCAGTATATGTTAATAAGCACCTTATTAGAATAATCGTTAACAAACAGGGAGAAGTTAACAAATTTCATAAATTTTAGAGAATAAATATAACTTTTTTTTCAACTACTTGTATGTTTTGCAGTATATGTTAATAAGCACCTTATTAAAATAATAGTTAACAAATAGGAAGAAGTTAACAAATTTCATAAATTTTAGAGAGTAAATATAACTTTTTTTATCAACCTATCTAATAAATATATCAGCTATTGTTTAATTGGGACCTGATGATCGAGTGACTAGGACACTGCCACTTGGTGCCTCCGGTTTCGGGTTTGAGTAACGAAGGTGCCACGGATGTTTGTAATATTTCGGAATCAACTTTAAACCGTAGGTCCCCGTCTAATATGACTACTGCAATTACACTCCACCACATCATTGTGCCTAGAGTTGAGTTGCCCCTTTACAGTTTGGGAATGATGTCGGTGAGAGAAGTCTGACTGGGCTCCGGGACGTTCTTGCAGTCCTATGGCGGCCTGGTGGTCAATTGGCTAGCACTCTGGCCTTTGGTACCACAGTCTTCAGGTTTGACTTCAGGTTCTATTGTAGGATACACATTCTGGAAAGGCAGTGGATTTGTTCTAAAAAATGCTTAATAGATCTTAATTTGCAAAGTTGTTGCTGACATATCCTCAGTGTCCTGCAGTGCGGGATGGGAATCCCGTGAGTAGTCTACTCATGGATGGAGGGAAGGGGGGCAGCTTCTGTTGTGATGGAGCACACGTAGGTAGAAGTCTGACTTTGGCTCCGTGGCTTTCCATCCTACGCTCTACCGTCATATTAGATCAGGACATAGAGCTTAAAGTGAATTAATAACTATTAAAAATATCCATAGCACCACCAGGACTCGAACCCGAAACTTCTGGTACCGAGCGCCAGAGGGCTAGTCACTCGTCCAATCAAGGCTATGACTACTACTACTACTACTACTACATCACTGTTCCTAAAGCTGAGTTGTCCCTTTACAGTTTGGGAATGATGTGGGTGAGAAGTTTGATTGGGCTCAGTGACGCTCTACAGTCATATGTGACCGGGACCTACGGCTTAAAGTGGATTCCGAACCACTACAAACATCTATAGCACCTCCGGGACTCGAACCCGACACCTATGGCATCGAGCGCCAGACACTCGGCCATTCATGCCCCAATTTACAAAGTAATTTAGAATTTAATGCCTACCTGTTTTTCTTCCTCTTCACTGAAGTCTGTTAATGTTTCCGTCGTCCATTTTCGAATGCCTGCTCTAGCAATTCTTAGATCGTCAAACAGTTCGTCTATTTTCACCATGTCTTTCTCTAATTCACTTTAAAAAAACAAAATGCACTTAACAAATAGTTGAATAAAATATTTTAAAATAGTGATATGGGAATAAAGTCTCCGTTTTAAACAATCTTTCGCGATGCTGGTTTTGATCATAATAGTATGAGAAAAGTTTCACTCTATCGTTATGTATATAATTCTTTTTTACATGTGTTTGTCGCTGAAGCGGCCTTGTGGCCGAGTGGCTAGCACTCTGGTCTTTGGTATTTCAGTTTCTAATCCTGGAGGTGGCATGGATGTTTGTGAGTGGTTCGGAATCCACGTTAAGCTGTAGGTCCCGGTCTGTTTAGCCCAAAGTGTGCAAACCAAGCCTAAACGGCTGGACCGATTTTGATGAAATTTTGTGTGTGTGTTTGAGTTGGTCCTTGGATGGTTCAGATTCACAACTGGATCCGTTAGGTGGCGCTGAAATCGATACACTTTTTCTGTACGTGTGTTTGTCGCTGAATTCCTAGTAAACGGCTCGAGCGGTTTTGATAAAAAATTTTGTATGTATTTGAGTGGGTGCCAGTATGGTTTAAATTCACAATTGGACCTGTTAGGTGGCGCTACAATCGGGTACTCTGTACGTGTGTTTGTCACTAAACTCCTCTTAAACGACTTGACAGATTTTGATCAAATTTTTTGTGTGTGTGTTTGACAAAATATGGTGAATGTTCTTATGCTATCTCTTTGTTGTAAGTCGCCACCAGATGGTGATGCAGTCTATCAACTTCTATACTGTTCAACCAATCGCTATGAAAATTGGTAATAATATGTATTTTTGTATTTAAAATAGGTTCGCGCTCTCCCCTTTTTTGCTACTTGCCACCAGAGGGTGCTGTAGCATTTAATCTTATATACTTTCAAATGATATCCATGAAAATTAGTATGCACATATTAGTATGCAGGGTGTCTCAGCAAGACCGGATAAACTCTGCCCAGCGAGATTCGTTGTTTGGAATACATGAAAAATGCCCAAAGAACTGTACCTCTACGGCCCATAGTTTTCGAGAAAAATGCGAGAGTAAAACGTATGACGCCATATCCGGTTTACGAAAAAAAAACCTTTATTCAAAACATGAACACCAGTATTTGCATAATTTTAAATAGGAAGACGTTCGAAATGTCCCCCGCGTATTTGAAGGCATGTATGAGCGCGTCGTGGAATGGTGGACTGTACACGTTCTAGCATCGTAGTGTCCACAAAAGTAAACGCAACTATGGAGACGAGCAACTAAGTCCATTTCTGATGTAATCGGGTCTCGATAAACCAATTCCTTTAAATAGTCGCATAGGGAGAAATCTAAAGGGGTCAGATCTGGAGATCGTGGTGGCCATGAAGCTGGAACCCGAAGCCCAATCCAATGGCCTGCGTAGTTACTTCAGAAATAGACTTAGTTGCTGAGACACCCTGTATATTGGAAGATGGAGAATATATTCGCGATATATAATTTACTACAATATTTTTTTTTTTTTTTTTTTTTTTTTTTTTTTGGCAGGACAACTATGCCGGGTTCTGCTAGTTAAGCATAAAATTAGAAATGGCCGGCAATCTATGCTCTTACTGATCTGGGCTGACTTTGGGGTATCTGCTGTTCAACTTGTGCAGGGGCTTCAGCTCTACAAACAGGGGCTGTCCCAGCATTCCCACGTCGTCGGGGAATTTTTCGATGGCCTTCAGCATCTTTTCGGGGGAGGTTACGTCCTCAGAGTGACGGACGCTGGAGAAAACGCGCACTTGGAGCTCCACCTCCCCCTTCAAATCTTTGTTTCCTTCCAGAGCTTTCATCGCCTTTTGTAATGATTCTGAAAGAAAGATAATTTTTTTAGAAATGTCGCACTGTACAAGCCATTTATTATTGATATACCGAGCAAGTAATTTAATTTCAACATATTGTACAAGCGATTTAGTATCATCATATTGAGCAAGCGATTTGATATGTTATTGTGATTTTATTTTGGTATATTGGAAAAGCCATATAATATTCACGTACTATGTATTAGTCATTTACTGTGCAAGCGATTTGATATTAGAGAGTTTTTGCATACCGTATTTTGGACGTCCGTTAGCTTTTTCTCCCTAGCGCGCATGCTCATAGGAAATTGCGCATGCGTATCTGTAATAATGTTTCCTATGAGCATGCGCGCTAGGGAGAAAAAGCTAACGGACGTCCAAAATACGGTATGCAAAAAACTCTCTATTGACATACTGCGTAAACGATATATGTCTAGTATATTGTGCAAGCGATGGGGCCTGGTCGATTTTCTTGATAAGAAAATTGCATCTTTATATAGTTGTTCTTATTTGAACCACCACTTTATTGTTCATGATAAATGCTTATTCCCAATTTCGATGTCGATATCCTATTGACAATCTCTCCTACCTTCGATTTTATTTTAACTAACAGTGAGAATTTTAACTATTACATTTAACGTTGAGAAGTCTAGCTATTTTAAATAACGGCGAGAATTTCAACTAATTTATATTCTTGTATCGGAAAAAAATGTAGCCTTGTAAATGCAATGCAAATATAAGAGTACAATCAAATATTTAAGAACTAAAGCCAAGCAAATTGTATTCCAGCGGATATCATCACAATGGTGGTAACACACGAAGCAACAGATTCAAAAAAAAAAAAAAAAAAAAAAAAAAAAAAGAAAGAAAGAAAGGAAACCATGTGAATATTGGAAAGAAACATCAGAATCTTTCAAGAAATACATTCATAGAGAAATTTGTAAGAAACTGAAAGATAATCTCATAACTAAATCTGAAGACAAAAATTGACACACTATTTAAGACAGCTGGAAAATCTTTAACACTAGACCACGTAAAGAGGCGGTTGCCAACTTTCGAGTAAGAACCGGACACGATAGCCTTATGGAACACCAAAACACGATAGGTGTCCTCGCCTCGAACACTTTCCCAATCTGTACAGTTGGAACAATGAATTCAGAACGTCTTTTGAAATATCCACGACTGAACAGGGATGCTCAGCGTCAAGGAGAAGTATTGTAATTGTATTGGGATGTCAGGGACCTCAGAGACTAAAACAAAGTGTCTACCCCCTTTATTTACTCTCTAGCCCTTAGACTTTTTGTGGTGTGTGAGACCGACTTATTGTCGATGGCTGTCTTGCTATATGTATTCTTAGTTCCTTCTTTGTGTGTGATCTTTATTGTAATGGATTGATTTCTAATAAAGTCATATGCTACAACAACATATAAGAGTATAAATTCCGATGCGCTAATTTGTTAAATTTTTTTTAAATCCGTCTAAATTTGTGGGACACTTTATATTTCAGCAATTTGTCTTGATAAGAAAATTGCATGTTTAAAATCCTTCATATTGAAACTGATGATCAGAGACTACTTTCGGAACACTCTATCTGATAATCTACGTGAGGGCAACTCATCTAAAACCTGTTTTAAGTTTATTTTAAACATCCCTGATCAGCCCAGGTTTAAAGATGTTGCCCTTTTCAGACTCCTGACGGGCCATGATTGTATGGCCAATCATCTTTTTCGTATGAAAATATTTGCAAGCCCAAAATGCGTGCTCTGCAGTCTTGGAGAGGACATGGATTCATCTCACCTTCCTGTCTGCCCTGCACTTGTTTCCTCTACTGTGTAGGGTCGTTACTGGGAGGCGAGGGCCCTTATGGGCTAAACATGTCACTATGTTATTTCTTTCGATGCTCGTTGTTGTTTTCATGCTCCTTGTGTTCTTTTTCTTTTTTATTTTATTACTTTTTGTAGCCTGCCATTGGAAATAAAAAAAAGTTATTCTTACTTACCCACGGCGTTGCCATCCATGGTGCCGCTCACTCCCATTTGGGATGTCAAGATCTCCCTGACGATCTCTTCCTCCCCGGGCACCTCGCACCTGAATCTGTAGAGGATGGCGCTCCATCCACCGTACACCAACGAATGGGCATAGTGGGTTTGGTCCGAATCGATGCGCTCCATCCAGTTGGAGAAAAGAGGAGAGCTGGACTTGAGCTCCCGGTATACCTGAAACAAAAGGAATGTCATTGATTTCAATTTCGTATCACAAGATTTGAAAGTGTTGCAAAAAGTATTAAAACAAATGTTGTCCTGTGGGCAAATGAGAAAATCAGGCGAGACTGATAGACCTTTATTGACAATTAAGATAACCTAAGCAAATGAGAAATTCAGGCTATACCTATAGACATTTATTGACAACTAAGATAACCTAGCGAGACCAATAGAGATATTTATTTACAATTAAGATAAACCAAGATGTTAATAGCCAAACTTTTTAAATCAAGTTTTATGGAAATTTTTCTTTTGTTAAATTAAACTATAAACCGTTGGCAAATATGAAAATAATATTATATACATGAATATTTTTTGGCAACATTTGGGGAAAAAAAAATGACAAAAAAGTGTATTTTTTGTTTTTACTGAAGCACTACTGACTAAAAGAATCTATAAAACATATCACATTTACTTACATGTTGACATACATTCATTAACCATACATGTAGACATAGTATGTCGATATGCATGTAGACATAGTAAGTCGATATGCATGTAGACATAGTAAGTGGATATGCATGTAGACATAGTATGTCGATATGCATGTAGACATAACAAGTAGATAACAAGCCAACAGAGCAAATATATATATATATATATATATATATAAATAATGGGTTTTAACAAAGATGCCAATGCCTCATATCTAAATTAATATATTTCAAATCTTTTTGTTGAATTGGTTAATAAAATTTCATTAAATTCTGAAAATTGTTAATAACAATTTTGGTTATTATCTTGTAGCGCTGTAGCAAATAATACAGTTTTTCATATATATATATATAATTAGTTTGTTGACATCACTCGACAATAACTTCACAGCTGTATCCAACATAGTAAAAAGCAATGCGAGTTATTCGTAGATGGAATCAAAGTGGATTGCTTAGCAAATTTTCAGGTTTGGGAACGTCGGAGTGTAAGGACAGGAACACCCTTATTTATTGTTGTTGTTGTTGTCACACCCCTCATGGAAGGAGAGAGGAGTGGTGCAGCTTCTGTGCTGATGGAGCACCCGTAGGTAGAAGTCTGACTTCTGCTCCGTGACGCACTTACAGTCATATGAGACCGGGACCTACGGTTTAAAGTGGATTCCGAACCACTACAAACATCCATGGCACCGACGGGACTCGAACCCGAAAGCTGGGACACCGAGCACCAGAACGCTACACACTCGGTCATTCAAGCCCCGATCTAATATCACTGTAGAGCTCTGGACGTAGGACTGACAGCCATACCCCTTAAAAAACATCTCCTGTCCCGAAATCTGCCAGTAGGCAGAGGGCCTTGGCATACCTTGGGGCTGTTGCTCCAATGAAGAAGAAGAATTGCATTAGGAGTTAGAAACGTATGTATTGAATTATTTTGCAAATCCATTGTGTTTAATGGCAGTTTTATATGCAAATTTAAATTCATAATTTATGTGCTGTAATTTAGTTAGTCTTACTCGTTTCAAAGTTCTAAAACAAGCTTGCTGAACATTATATTGATAAGAGCGCTAGACACTCGGCCATTCAGGCCCAACTGCGATCAGTTAGTTGTCGACGCATTTAAAAAAGCTCAAAAGACAGCAAATCTCAAAGATCCCGGTCTACTATGACTGTATTAACGTTGTGCGTGTGACTATCCCGTAAAAAGAAAAAAACATCTCCTGTTTCGAAATCTACCAGTAGGCAGACGGCCTTGACACAACATGGGGCTGTTGCGTCATTGATGATGATGATGATGTTAAAATTATACCTATAATTTTAAAGAAAATTAAAAGTATCTTTTTTTTTTCTTTCTAATGCAGCTGGCAAACACTTAGCCAACATGGTCTTGGATGCCTTAAGGCAAGCGCTGTACAGACGTACTCACTTCGCATTACCCAGGGGGGCGCGTGTCACTTGAAGATAAGCCACGGACGCAGAGTAACAATGCCCCCGCAACGCTCTACGATCCTATTAGACCGGGACCTACTTTTTAAAGTGGATTCCGAACCACTACAAACATCCATGGCACCGGCGGGACTCGAACCCGAAACCTGTGGCACCGAGCGCCAGAGCGCTAGACACTCGGCCATTCAGGCCCTTATTTATTTAAAGACATGAAAGAGAGCAAAGTGATTGAACAGGTGTTTGATACCGTTTGAACCATGGAAGTCACAGCTACGACCACACTGTTCGATTTCCACGAAGTCTCCTTCAGTAGGCCGTCAAGTCCCAGGGTGCCGGAACTGGAGTGGATGTAGTCGGACTTGATTCTCAGGACCAGGTCGGCAGGGAGGCCGATGTGGGAGTAGGGGAGCACGTTTCCTTGCAGAACTGTGTACGTGCTGTTCAGCACATTGAGTGGAGACTGAAAAAGAACAAGTAATATAAAAAAAATTAAAGTCAATTCTTACTTTTTTTCACTCTATTGCAGAAAAGTCCTTTACAAATAAAGTTCAAATTTTCCTCTTACATCTGGCGCCATCTATTGGTAGACACCTGGAACTGAAATCTAAAAAAAACTAAAATGAATGAATTAATATTTGAAAAAAGTGTATTAACAGTTGAAATATTTTATTATTAATAATAATTTTATTAACGATTGAAAAGATATATATAAAGATATATGTATATATATATATATATATTAAGGTATGTATAGGGAGAGTGTGAACTAATAGTAGGAATTGAGAAATCATTCAGATCCTGTTACAGATTTTATAATATTGATTGATCGTTGTTATAATATTTACAGATCATACTGAATTCAGATCATACTCATAGTCAAAGTATCAAATTATCTCAAAAATACCATAATAATACTAAAAAATATCATTTTTTTTCTTTCTTATGCAGCTGGCTGGCTTGGCCTTGGATGCCATAAGGCACACGCTGCACAGACGTTACTCACTTTGCATGACCTAGGAAGCGCGTGTAACTTGAAGATAAGCCACGGACGCGGAGTAACAATGCCCCTGCAACGCTCTACGATTCTACTAGACCGGGACCTACGGTTTAAAGTGGATTCCGAACCAATACACACATCCATGGCACCGCCAGGATTCGAACCTGAAACCTGCAGTACCGAGGGCCAGAACTAAAAAATATCATAATTTTAATGGTATTTTTTTTTCTTTTTCAATTCCTACTATTAGTTCACACTCTCCCTATATATATCTTGTCCAAATTTTCAACCGTTAATAAAATACTTTTTTTTTCATCCACCCAAGTTCAAATACATTTCTTTTGAACTTGTAGTGGATGACACTTGATTTTAATACAGTTTTTTCAAAAATTAATTCATTCATTAAATTCAATTCATTAATTTCAGTTTTTTTCAGATTTAAGTTGCATGTATCTAATAATAGATGGCGCCAAATGTAAGAGAAAAATTTCAACTTTATTTATAAAGGACTTTTCTGCAATCTAGTGGCAAAAAAGTGGGAATTTTTTTATATTAATTGTTCTATATTACATAAATTGCATGGTATCATACCATATTGTAGTTTATCTTAAGGTTTAATGAGTTCTTTTAATTTAATTTTTATCTTTTAAATATTCTGTATTACTTTTTTACTATTTTGAACCTTTTATCTGGTAGGTGGTTACATAACTCGGGATACGGGGGAAATAATTTATCCCCCCTCTCTCTATAAATATGCGTGTGCTTGCGTAATAAATATTTCTCAAAGATCTCAATTTATACGCAAATTTCCCCAAAAATTAGCAGGGATACTTCTAATACAAAGCCTAGATCAATTAAAAAAAATTCGAAATTGGATTACTATTCGTTAAAAAAATTATCCAATTACGTTTTACGCCAATTTAGCGTCTTTTTAATGGATGAAGTTTTTTTTTTTATGCTGTTGTAGATAGTGCTGTTTCATAGATAGGATGACGTAAAATAAATAAGTAAAATATATTATCCGGTGATTTTAAACCACAGAAAAAGTAAAGTAAAATCTCAGAACAAGGGTCGTTAGAATGTTTCAAAAGTTCTTTTCACCAAAGTCAGCCAAGTAAATTGTTACAGCTGTAAGTGAAATCAATTGCAAACAATACAGGAAATCTGATTTACCACATTTGGCAACTTATAAATCAATTAGAGCCACAAAAAAGTCTCCAAATCCCGACGGCCCCTATTTTGCGATGTGAGCAAAAAAAATTATATATAAAATTCGTATTCCGATTTTACCAACAATATTAACATCATTCATTTCAATTCCTTCCATTAGCTCACACTCTCCCTATATATATATCGTATTCAAATTTTCAATCGTTCATAAAATACTTTTTATTCATCCACTCAAGTTCAAATACATTTTTTTTGAACTTGTAGTGGATGACACTTGACGTTAATACAGTTTTTTTCAAATATTAATTCATTAATTAACTTTAATTAATTAATTTTAGTTTTTTTTTAGATGTAAGTTGCATGTATCTACCAATAGATGGCGCCAGATAAACTTAAAAAAAATGAATGAAAATTATTTGTAAAGAACTTTCTGCAATAGAGTGAAAAAAAAGTAGGAATTGACTTTAAATTTTTTTTTTTATATTACTTGTTTATTAAGCAAATTGCTCAAAAATTACAACAAAACCCATATAAATAATAGTATGAAAACTTACATAATAGTTATACAAGGTACCTGAGAATTATTAGATACATTGCAAAAATTGATTAGTAAGAGAACTACAAGAGATTAAAGGAAAATCTCTTATTTATAGTTACAATGAAACAACTCTAAAAAGTTAATACAGTTCGGTGTGAAATCCTTTGTTTGTTTGCGACATAACCAAAAAATATTTGGTTTCCTGTCATGTAATGGAAGCATGTTAAGAATTTGCTTTTAATTCAATATTTGGCATAAAAATTTAACAACGTCAACAGCATTAAAAAGAACCATCAAAACTCACAAAAAAATTTAATGCTTTCGAGTGGCATTTTCGCCGTGAACTAATGTTCTAAAAATATAAAGTAACATTTTTTTCGCAAAAACTTCAAATAAAGGTTGTCACAAAACCTGAGCTATATCAGCACCATTAAAAAGAAAACAATTATTTGATAATCAAATATAAATTATTAATAAAGTAAAAAAAAAAATCGTTTTTGTTGTTTGTTTTGTATTTTCATGAGGGGCAGCATCATGGAAATAGTTTATATTCTGTATCAGTAACCAACATACGTTATAAGAACAATCTCGGAATAATCAATAATTTATCGGAATAATTAATTAAAAGAATATATGTTTCTGTTCTTATTTACTGCAAATAAAATTCTGCAAATAACCGTCAAAGTAACCACAAAATAGTCATTATATTGTTCGGAAAAAGAAGAAGTAACAAATTCTTCTAATTACAGTATGGTAACCCTAAAGAAATTTTCGGAACATTGGAGAAATATTCCGGGTTGCAAGATTGGCGACTTTCTCAGGGTACAATATTCTAGATTTCAACCTAGTCTTTTTTAAATAGATATATGTAAAAGATAGATTGAATCAACGTACAAATCAATTGATTGGTTTCAGATTGAAATCAACATGCTCATCTAGTGATGGTGTGTATTTTAGCAAACTGCTTAGTCGCTTTTCCATTTATCAGTTCGAATTCCAAGTAAATACTCTTTAGATTTAACTTCATTGAACCGCTTTTTATTTCTATCTCTTCTAGTTTTCTTTTACATATTTTTTGTACTATTTCCAATAATTATCGTAGATCCTGCGTATTTAGAAAATTAATTAATTATTTATTTACGCTAAATCGCAAAATATTGGCCGTTGGGATATGGCAATTTTTTGTGGCGCCAATTGAGCGATAAGTTCGCCACATGTGGTAACCAGAATTTCTAGTACTATTTTCAGTTCTTTTTTACAATCGCAACTTTTTTCTCTGCGCTTTTTGGCGAAAAGAATTTTTGAAGCCAAATCCCAAAGGCCCTTATTCTGTGATTTTTCCATTTATTTAAATGACAAATTAAAAGGATCATGTCCTTTGAGCCTACCTCATCATAATCGTCGTGATCGTAAATGTCTCCTCCAACCGAGTAGGTTGTCAAGTCTATGGTTCTTCCCAGAAGCATAGACATCAGGAACGGTATGACCACATTTGCCATTCTGCAAAACTAATACTTCAAGAAATATTGACATTTAGTAACAATGCAATCTTAACAAACGGAACATCAATTTAATTAAACATATAATTCTGATACTACTTTTATTAATAAAATAACTGTATTATTCTTTTTTTTTTTTTTTTTTTAATTTTTAAATTCAGAGTGGTCCAAGGCTTTCCTTTGAAGAGATTCCATGCATTCCTCTGGGTGATAAGGGTCCTCCAATTCTTAACCTGTAACAGAGCAAAATCTTTTTCAACTGCATCTATCCATTGCAAACCTGGGTCGTCCTCTTCCTCTTTGTTCCTGTGGCTTTGCCAAAACGATCCTTTTTACAGGGTTCAATTATTCATTGTAAATATATGAGCAGCCCAGTTTAATTTGATGATCTTAATAAATTTCACAATATCTGGGTCTTTATGGCCTTTATAAATTTCTACGTTATAACGTCTTCTCCAACAATCACTTCGCTTAAAATCTTCTGCTCAAATATACCTAAATGGGTCTCATCAGATCTTGCCAAAATCCAAGTTTCAGAACCATAGACCAAAATAGGTCTAATAAGGGTTTTATATAACAAGAATTTAATATATTTTATAATATCTGGGTCTTGATCATCATCACGATTGGCGCAACAGCCCCAATGTGGGCCAATGCCGTCTGCCACACTGGCAGATTTCGAAACATGAGATGTCTTCTTTTTTACTGGGTAGGGTTGTCAGCCCTACGCCCAACGCTTTACAGTCATGTTAGACTGGGACCTACAGTTTAAAGTGGATTCAGAACCATTACAAACATCCATGGCCCCGCCGGGACTCAAACCCGAAACTTATGGAACCGAGCGCCAGAGCGCTAGTCACTCGGTCACTCAGGCCCGGACTTCTGAACTAGCGGAGTTAATTCGAAACCAAACCGAGCGCTCTCCCTCTATGTCAAGGATTGGAAAGGCAAATCTATAGGCCTGAAAGTTCCTCTCGGGAGAACACTCTGATCCGTCCAGGGTTCGCACGGATTATTCCACTGTTGTGTTTGTTCAAATATTTGTTACAATGTGGATGCAATACATGTTCAACATCCTGCCTCGTTACTCGGACTACCTGGAGAGCATTTTCCGAGTTTTCTCCCATACGAAACTCCAATGCTAGATAGTTCCCCCTAAAAGTCCCCTGGAAAGCGCTACCCTCCTTTTTCAGCGACATGGAGCTAAGTCATACTTCTACCTACGGGTGTTCCATCACAACAGAAGCTTGTCATTTTAGACGACCTGAGGTTTAAAGTGGATTCCGAACCATTACAAACATGACACAACCGGGATACGAACTCGAAACCTTTGGCACTGAGCGTCAGAGCGCTGGTCACTCGGCCATCAGTCCCCCCCATATATATATATATATATATATATATATATACACACACACACATCGTGATTATATCTTATTTATATATTAAAAAACAAAAATAAATAAATAAACATATTTATATAAATAAACATCTTGCCTTGTCAGTCGGACTATCTGGTGGGAGTTTCTCCGAGTTTTCTCCCATACGATACTCAATTACGGGACAGTTTCCCCTGAAAGTCCTCTTGGAAAGCACTACCCTCCGTCTTCAGCGACACGGAGCCAAGTCAGACTTCTACCTACAGTGCACCATCAGAACAAAAACTGCAGCCTTTCCTTCCATCCAAGAGTAGACTACTCAATGGATGTCCGTCCCGGGCTGCCGAACACTGTGGATTAGCCACAACAATAATAACAGATCTCCTGCAGTGCATCCTGAATAATGTTGAATCTGTTATGCACCTACCATCTAAGTAGCACATTTTTAACTTCCCATCACAGTCGCAACAAATAGAATATAATCGTAATCGGAACTGTGACCATAACCGATTTCGAGCCGTGTAATAATCTATAACAAAGGATTACAACCTGAATAGTAATAAAATTTGTATCTGAGAATATTATTGTTTGTAATTGTAGTGTTTGATAGCTTTTTCAACTGTGCCCAAAAAGTAAGACCAATTTTTTTTTTTTTTCAAAAACTCTTTTTTTATCTATTCTTCAAAACTTATTTCATCATCTTCAAAGCAATCCCCTCCGGACACAATGCACTTATGCCTTAGGGAATAGCCAGAAGCCGCACGGTGTCAATACTGTGGTTGTGGAACGATATGGGTTTCATTTTTGGCGGAAAAGTCACGAAGAATCAATGGAGTGTGAGCTGGCGCATTCAGTGTTTTCGGTACCAATCGAGATTTGACGGGTTTGAGGCCCAAAATGGAATTGATCCATCCTTTTGAAATTTCAACAAGGTCAAGCATTATCAGCAAGGTCTCTAATTGTAAATCGGCGGTTTGCAAGCACCAAATCTTTAATTTTTTGGACGTGAGCTTCATCGCTTGAGGTTGATGGTCGACCAGAGGGCTCTTCGTTTTCTACGCGTTCTCTTCTTTCTTTGAATTGTCTATATCACTACTAAACATTTCGTTCCGATATAGGAATGCTCACTGAAAGCCTTCTGCAACATTCTATACGTTTCCGCAAACAAAATTTAATGCAATTTCTTTTCTCAATTAATTCAGACATTTCAAAAATCGCCGGAATCAGTTTTAGCATCTCGCAAAGCCAAGCGTAGCTCAAGCACTAATGAATGCTTTGACGTCGAATTTTACAGAGACGTCAAGGTCAGTGCCAGCAACCTAAAAAAGAAAAAAAATTGAAATTCCATAAGCCCCAGGAATTTTAAATTGAAAATCGGTCTTACTTTTCGGCACAGTAGAAATGTCCAGTTAAGCACATTCAACATGAGTGGATACGTTTTATCACTAGAGAGCATATTTTAAATCTATAAGGTCAAAATTCAACTTGAAAGAATGTAACTCCATAAAACGGCATCTTAAGAAAGAGAAGGGGAAAAAAAAACTCTTTCGGATTAAATTTTTATGAGAAAAAAAAAACTTTTGTGTGCCTTGCATGAAATATTTCTCATTTAAAAAGAAAAATTAAGAGATAATTAAGCAAAAATACAAACATTTATTTAAATGTTTAAGCAAAAACATAGAATCTATTCACTAATACAAATAAGCAAAAATATTATATAAAAAAATTTGCTTTCTGCTCGAGAAGTTTTTTTTTTCTCTTCAAAATTGTTGAGCAGATTATAATGTTTTAATAATTGGAACATTAAATTTCATTAACATTTCAAGTTAGAATGCATACACCAAACTAAACTAACATACGACGGTATAATAAATTAAAACTTTAAGGCCCTCTATGATCACATAGGAAGGAACTTCTTACTGGAAATCAATAACCCAATCAGCACTCAAATAATTTTGTTTTTTCAAATCCCCCTTACCTGAATTTGCGTTCTGTAACTATCATAAACACAATTACTCTCTCAAAATTAATTTATCCTGTAAATTTCAATTAATCGAATAATAAGCAATTAGCGGCATTATGTTTCAACTAACAATTTAAGAAATAATAAATTTTAAAAAAACACCATGGAAGGTAATATCATAATGAGAATCTCAGAGTGAAAAAATTAAAAAATGGCATTTTCCCTCCCATTTGACAATTTGGACTCGAAGAGTTCTAGTGAAGGAAAGGTTGAGCATGTTTGTTTGTTTTTTAAATATATTTTGAAATCCTTGAAAATGATTTGAGGCTTTGTTTAAACTTTACAAAAAATATTTTAAAATTAAAAAAAAATAATTTATTTAAAAATAGGTATATACATTTCAATATAAAAAAGGAGTGTCATTGTATGTTACAAATTTTACTCCTTGTCTTTGATTTTGATGCTTGACTCCCTCTTCTTGACCAAAAACTCTTTTTAGATGATGGTCTTACTTCATAGTCATCTTCTAAAAACTAGAGAAAGATAATATACTGAGAAGATTAACTAATAATAATGTAATAAATAATGCATTTATTTAAAATCGTATATTAAGCAAACCTTACCTTTTTGAAAAATTACATATTGGTAGCATAAAAATAGAAAATGTAACAGCTAAAATCCGAAATATTTAGTACAATAAAATTTCATTTTAATTTAATAATCCTATTTATATATAAAATTAATGCAGTAAAATGTAACAAAAATTTGCTGTATAACATATATATATTAATGAGATTCCATAGTAAGGTATTTTTTCCAATTTCATTGATTTTTGTTCAAAACATTGAAATTATTTTCATACATGCATGTCAACACATTATTAAGATGAATCTTAGCTATTAGATACTATCTATTAAAACCAAAGAGAAGGCTAAATACTTTTAAATACTTTGGAATATACTTTTTAATTTATTAACAATGGAAACAAATTTATGCATTTTATATCAACAAATTGGTTAATCAAACAAAATCTTCTGTGATTCTTTAACACTCTTTTACACACAAAAGAAGAACTAATAAAAAATAATACAATTATTTTAAAATTTTGCATGTAGATTTCTTTGTACTAAATATGTATAATGAGTGCATCACAGTGAATGTTCTTACTGTGCAACTAGCAGGCCAAAAAATCATTCAAAATTGTAGATGATTTATCATTTGATGCTGTCAGTCTTGCAGCTAACACAATCAATAATGCTGTTACAGCAAAATCGGGATGCATAAAGTTGGTTGACCATGCCAAGGAATAGGTCTCCCTACTAGTACAATGCAAAGGTGCTGGCAACAATGGCACTTGTAGGTGGAATGAGGGTTCAGGCAGTCAAACATACATGAATGCAAGGCAAGATGGGATTGGAGGATAAAAATCCATGGCCGTGATATCCTGGGCCATTTTCTAATATGTCAAGAGCAGGCTTGCATATTTTTGGATTATCTCCCTGATGTGCTTTGGTCAGCACAATTCACCCATTGAATAAGATCGTGGAACATTGCAGATCACCAGATTCAGACACTACCTCAAAATATTGTAATTGAATACAAAAATTGGCATGAGATTGGGAAGGCTATTAAATACTAAATTAACTTATTAATATTATTAAGGCTAAATCTGTTAAATTGAGAGTTTTCAAACAATAATATTAAACATTGCGTTTACGGAGTACATTCAGTGATCTACCAGGCTTTCATGGCCAAGTTACATGTGAATAGAAAGGCAGTCAAACCTATCACCTGAAGCAACAGCAGCTTTTCTTGAAGCATAAAATATTATAAAAATCTTCTAATTAAGAAAAATCTCTTATCTCTAAATTCTTTAAGAAGTCCAAATGTATGCATTCGGTTTTAAAATTCCTTTTTAAATTTTGTAGATGTTTCATGAATAATAAAAAGAGAAAAAGCATTAGTTTTAGCAACTTTTGGTAATCTATAGTACTTACAAATTCCATTTTGTAATGTTTAATTTGCAAACTAATTCTTATATAAAGATTGAAACATTATTATTGTTATGAAATAGTATATTTAAAAATTACTTTGAATGTTTCTGCTTACAAAATGCATTTTTTAAGCTCATTTCATTAAATTATATAAGTTCAATACATCAAATTTAGGAAATTGCATCCTTATTAAATAACAGCTTCAATTAACAAAAGTCTATTCTATTAAAAATAAAAATACATTTCATTATAAATGTTAAAATGTGACCCAGTTTCTTATTGAAATTACAAGTTTTACCTCAAGATCTTCAACGAGATGATTATTTTTTGACTGCTGATATTGTTTCAATTCTTGTTTCAACTTTAAAATTTCATTTTCTAATTCTGCTGTTCTTCCCTAGTTTTTAAAATGGAGAAATAATCACTTTCATTATTTATTAAAGTAGTTATATATAATAAATAAATAAAATATTTATTGTTATTTCTGAGTGAATTGTTTTACATACATATCATCATATATTTATTTACAACAACAAAATGAATATCTGAAGCAACAAAACATGTTAAGCCAAAGCTAAATAAATATTATTCAGAACATTCTAGTAAAGCACAAAATATTTTAAATTTATAATTTCCTTTTTATAAATTCATTCATTGTATTAAATAATTATTTAAGGTAATATAAGACTTATATAAATATGACAAATGTTGAATATTCTAATAGAGACACATCTAAATAATATTTAAAAATAATATTAAATGAAAAATTTATTCCACATTCTTTAGGAATCTATAAACGACGAGAAAAATGAATATTGGTTGAGCTACAAAGTTAGTTTTTGATATTCGTAAATAAAGCACACTGTAATAAACTATACAATAGAAAATAAATAATTTTTTACATTCTTTTTGTCCTAAAATTACATAAAAGAAGCTATGTAAAGTTTAGAAAAAGACAAATTTCATTTATAATAAAAAATAATGAAATAAACATAAAATGAAATGAGTAAAACAAATATTTTTACCATTTGAGAATTTCTTAAAGTATGAATAAAGCTTAACTAAATACACCATTTGCTGTATTTATCGTATATTGTATCTCAATGCTTTTTTTTGTAGGATACAATTCAACAAAAAAATAATTTGTAAGTTACAAGATCTGTATAATTTGTGGATACTGAGGAAATCACCTATATATTAACAAAAGCAATAAAATTCAATTTCTGTTTTTTTTAAACTAACAACACATAAATGCATCAGAATTTATGAAAATAATACATTTAGTAATTATCCCCTACAATAAAATAGTCATTCAGAGTTTCATTTTTAACTTGCATACAACATGAATGCATAAATCTCAAACAAAGGAAGGAAAATCTAGTCAATTCTAAGCAAACTAAATAAAAAAAAAATAATAATAAATAAATAAAGTAAATTATTTTCTTTGTCTTTGTTTTATAAAGCACTAGGATATTCAGAACTAAAGTAATAAATAAAAATCATAGTATTTCAAAATAAAAATAATTAAAATTTACACTAATAATAAACTTCATTTACTAAATTATGTCTTTATAAAAATGCTTATTAAAAACTTATTTATTTAATAGCTTTAGATTAAATAACAGCTTTTATTTTTTTAAATATAGAATTCATAAAATAAGTAAATGGAAATTAAAATCACCATTAGCTCAACTTCAAAACTTTCACAGCTTTATTTGTGCCTTTTTATCATTGATTTAAGAGATCATGATATTGAATATCTGACACCTCTGATCTCCGTCACCTACTCATTATTATGAAATGTGAGTAATTTTTAAATTTAAAATATTTTACTCTTTTTTCATCTTGATAAAAAAAACAATAACAAAAGTGTAGCCTCTTTGTAAATGATTTGATTGAAACAAAATTACTTACAAGTTTTTGATTTTTGTTATTTTCAATTAGGTGCTTCAGTTGGGTATCATTAACGCCATTTGTTTCATTTGTTTTTGAAGCAGGAGGAATAGGTCTAAATATAAAAATATCAGAATTAATTCCTTATAATTCAATAACGAATTATTTTTTATTCAAGAATAAAATTCTTGAATAGCAATTGATTTCTTACTGAATTTTTTTTCTAGAAAAAAATAATTGTATTTTATTCAGAATAAAATTACATTTAATAATTTAAATGTTATAAAAGCTTAAGTCAAAATTAATAAAAATAAATTTTATTCAAATTTATTCATTATTTTTTGGCCGAGTCTTCTGAAATGCTAAGTATTGTCATTCGTTAGCATACAATACATTTAATGCTGTTATTCATTGAGTTTTACCAAGCATAATTTTTTTTTAAAATTTATTCTTCAGAAATATACTTTTATTTTACAATATGAAAGAATTAATTTCAAAATATGAATTGGTTTCTACTCATTACTTGCAAACAATTTCACATTTCAGTAGTTCATATATAATTAACATCATAGCAAAATCTGCAAAACTCTAATATGATATCAGATAATTGTGTTTTGACAAAAAATGGACACCTTGTAAGCCCACAAAAGAAGCAATTCTACTTTTACATTTTATTTATTGAATACTTATTTTATGTTAGGGAATATTTTTTTGAATCAGAAAACAGTATAAAATTTGATCATATTTTATTGATTTGAATAGAATATGAAGCAGATACATAGTTTAAAAGCATGAAAAGGAGTAAAGAAAATGCAACATATTAAATAGTGTGTATAAGTATATATTTATCAAATAGCAACACCATAATAGCCTGATGCATAAGTGCCTTAGATTTCACTGGAGAAAAAATTTATTCTAAAATTAGGTTTCAAACCCAATAGGCGAAACACAACCAAGTTCTATATCATTGGGCATTGTGCATATGTAGGTCAGAGAAATCTTTGATAGAATTTCAAGAGGAGGGAAAGAGCAATTCTTGTGATAATTGTGGGATCAAAACGTGGATGCAGAGTAGGAGATTCCATGATACACTCTTAACAATGCTTATTTTGTTTTACATCTGTTTTAGTGGCAATTAACTTAAAATCCAAACGTTATTTAATTAATATAGTGTATTTATTTAAAATGTATAAAATAATCAATGTTTAAAATTTGTTTAACTGTTTTCACTCGTTTGAATCATCAAAATTAAAAAAAAAAAGGAATAAAAAAAGTTGGCTAGCTATTTAAAATGACTGCTTCTTATTTTGTTTTCCCCATATATTTGGCATTGCACCGCTACACAAGATATTGTTACAAATAAAATAATTCAGATAATGCACAATACAATGTTTGTGAAAAGATAGTTTTGAACTTTTATTTACTCACTTATCTTTCTAAAGATATAAGTAGCCTAAGATTGTATCAATACCTGTAGTTATTTCATGTTCTTGTTATTAAAAAACAAGAAATAATAATTGTTAAATTGTTTTAATTTCTTTGGTTATTGTTTAATGTTTGACATAAATTTTAAAATTCCATTATAATTAAGAGGAAATTAATTTGTGTGTTTTTATTTAAGTAATCAATTTAACAAATTTATTCATTGCCTCCTGTAAAACATTTATATAATTTCATAATTAATTATATTTTAAGATAATTATATTTATATCTACATCTGCCAGAAGTTTGTTTTGCACTTATTAAATCTTATTTTTTATAGTAAAACGATAAATTATACTGAAATTTGAAACTTACTTAACTTTAATGTGCTGTTCAGTTTTTTGGCTTGCATTGCTTTGTTCTACAACATTCTGGTTCATTTCTGCAAAAATTATTAAATGCATTGAGTGTTAATAGTTAAATAACTAAATAAAGTAAAATTACCTATAATTTAATTAAATTACACTTAAGATAGTAATGAAATATAAAGTTATTAAACCTAAACACAATTTCAATTACCCTGAACATTTCCAATGCCTGTAGTTGTTATATTTTTGCTAATGGTATTGGATGACACAGCATTTGCTAGTTCCATCTTAAGCCATTCAGGAATCTGATAAAAAAAAAAAAAAAAGAACAAACAATTGATATGCAATATTATTTTAAATAGTACTAGCAATCTTGTAGATATAGCTATAAAATTGAATTCAATTAAATAACTGCAGAAAAGTAAATTTAATAGTTCATTTAACAAAAACTACTTTTATTCTTTGTATATAAAATAATATATTTAACACTATTTTCAAATGAAGTTTTATAACAAATGCAAATGAATGCAATGATTCATTTAAGTGTTTTAGTTTAGTCTGATGTGTCTATATTTAAAATGTCTAATGCCTTTATATTTAAAAATTTAATTGAAAATGATACCACTTTCTCAATCAAAATAAAATTAATAAAATCTTATAATCTTTATTTTAACATTTTGAAATAAGTATTTTAACATATTACTAACATCAGCTTATAAAGCAAAAAACACAGTTGTATTTTCATTTAAAAAAGGTAAGCGTCTTTGAAAGATAAAAATATTTTTATACTTAAAAAAATAACAAAGATTTATTTTAGAAATGTCTTTTATACTATGCAGAGTTCTTATAAAATTTAAATACAAGTATATTTTGACAAATATAGGAAACTTAATGCTCAATTTCTGTTTTTGTTACTTATTATTCCAAGATTTAAAACAGACTTCTCAGAAATGCTATAATTTCTGAGCAAATTACAACACATTCAGGTTATTGTGAAATATTTATCTTAAAAATAATTTAGATAATATTTCAAACAATTAAAGTATTATTTTCAAAAATCAAAATTTTGCAATTTTTTCTTTTTGAAAACTTTTGTTTTTGTGAATAGGGTTGGATTTTAAAATTTTGTTAATGTTAATAAAAAGTGTTACATTTTATATTTGGTGCATGTCAATATTCATCTAAATCACAAAGGAAAAAAAAGTCTTCCAAGGAAAATACATTTAATGAAATTAAAGGCTATTCTCATGAAAAATGTTTATGATTACTGTGTGTGTGTGTGCATGCGTATAAACAAAGTTTTAAAAATGTTATATTTACAGGTCCTAAGCTATCCTCTTCTGGAAATGTAGCCATTGGTTCGGCAACAACTGGAGCAGGGAGTGAAACTGGAGCTGGAGGTAAAATTGGAGATCTCTCAGGCATATTATTCCTTTTGCTTGATTTTTTAGGTAAAGGAGCAGTTGTATCCACTACAAGATAGACTTGCATTCCAAAACAGAAGACATTAGCTAAGCTTACCATTTCACCCTTGGCAATTTGAGCAGGTGAAGCATACAACCTGCAATGGCAAGAAATAAAAATCATATATATTAAACCTTATCATCACCTTCCAGTTTTTAATTCAATTTCTGTATAAAATTAAAATATTTTTTTAAAAATGGATATGAGAACAAAAATAAAAGAATTATACAAAATACCAACTTATTAAAATTGAACAAATATCTCTAAATTTGTAAAGAAATAACAAATAAATATTGTAGAAGTTTATAAAAATAAACAAAAATACTAACGCTAAAATTTCCTTAGGATACAATATTACATCCCGTCTTCCACTGCATGAATCCACCAGGTTGTCTTTATCCTCTATAATAAGATAAATAGTTTATTTAATTTGATTAACAGCATATCCATTTTTAATAAGTAAAGGAAAAAATAGTTTCTTTTACATCCATTTTTTTCACTTTAACACAAAATTTTCTAAAGTATCATATACTATATCAGTTATGTTTGCAAACACTGGTGTTCAACAAAAGATCAATAAGCATCCCATGAAAATAATTTAAAAGACTTGCAAGATTTTATATACTGTATTTTAAACATGTGAATTTCACGGTTCTGCTTGTGTTGAATTGTGAATTCTCAATTCAGATCTCAATTGCAAAACCAAAGATAGATAATAGATTCATATAAATATTGGTTCATGGCAGTACATATTTATTAATAAAAAATTTGCACCATTATTATATATATCTATATATATATACTGTGCATCACTATGACTTGATACACATTATGGTGCTATTTTATTTAACTAATTATTTTTATTATTATTTTTTCCATTTATAATAAATGGTTGAGGCATAGATTTTTTTTGTCTGAATGGTTTACCATAAGAAATTAAGAAAAGCTGGGTTGTTTAATTATTTACAACAAAAATAATAAGAGCAACCATTGAATAATTTTCTATTTTATCAGAAAAGTATGCCAACTTGCCACATGTTTCCCTTCCTTTAACAATAACATTTTTGTATAAAGCAGGATTTTCATACTATGCAGTAATAAATACAAAATATATCAAACAACCTTAATTCTGCATAAAATATAAGAAATTAGCTTTCTAATACTGTACCTGGCATTAAAAAACTTAGTAATTAAAAGACCACAAAACCTCCAAATTAAAAATGTTAATGTTTATTCACTGCTACTTATCTTTTTTATTTTTTATTATTCTTATTGTTATTTTATTATTTTCAAGAGTTGTTTTTATAATAAAATTTTGGCACAGTGTTTATTTTGTTTGTTCAGCTCTTATATTTATTTACATTACTTGTCCCCAAAAATAAAAACATATCTTTCCATAACAAAAACTAAAACATATTGTTAAAATTTTAAAATTAATAATTTTATGATAGGATAAATTTGAGAAACACTGTACAATAATTTAACTTTAAAAAAATAACTTTAACATTAAAAAAAAAAATAATTTAACATTTCTCAGCTAAATCAGATCACTCATATTAACATTAGTCAACACATAAGAATACAATTTATGTACTTTAAATAAACAACAGTTTTTTAACAGTTTAACACTGTACAAAATAATATGTACAATAATTTAATTTAGAAAAAAAAACTTTAACATTAAAAAATAAAAAATAACTTAACATTTTTCAGGTAAATC
This sequence comes from Caerostris darwini, assembly GCA_021605075.1. Lineage (NCBI taxonomy): Eukaryota > Metazoa > Arthropoda > Arachnida > Araneae > Araneidae > Caerostris > Caerostris darwini. The sequence continues at coordinate 135,552 of BPLQ01009100.1, read as the reverse complement.
AGATCACTCATATTAACATTAGTCAACACATAAGATTACAATTTAAGTTTGTACTACTAATCATTATTTTATTTAGATCAACAATAAAATTCAAAACTGAGTTTGCATTGCATAAATATATTATTCACGTATTTAAAAAAAAATTCCATTTAAAGATGAAATAACCAAAAATTTCTTGCCATCATATGAAGAAGTTGTAGATTTACGACTGGAAATGGATGATGTCGGTGATCCTGTAAGAAGAACATCAGGAGTCTTTATTTGAATTATTGGAGAGTCAGGTCCAATTCTTTCAATCTCAGACATCAGTGGGCTGTTGCTGACACCTGCAATTAATAAAAAATAATTTCACAATAAAATAAAAAAGAAAATAACTAATAAACAAATAAAAATCAACCAGTCCAATGTACAGCCTGCCCATAAAATTATGGGTATGTTATAAAAAGTGAAATATAAAAAATGTTTATCACAGAAGAATAATTTTTTAAAGAAATCTGTAATCTCAAATATTTTATAGGTACTGATCCAAGTGAAAATTACATTTTAAATAAATTTATTTTTAGATGATTAAATCAAAATTGAGCTAAAATTTTAATTGGCAAATCATATGTTGCTTTTATACAAAGAATTTTTTATAAATATAATAACACTCAGATTGCAGGGATTAAACAAATGAAGTTTATAATAATAATACAGAAAGAAAAGAAAATTACAAATTTCTCAGTAACAATTAGCAATTTTATTATTCATTTATTAGTAGATATTATTTAAGAAATAATCGTATTTATATTTTCTAATTAGTACATTGTTCGAATTTAATTTATCAATAAATAAAAAGTTCAGAAGTTTTAAAAATTTTTATGTATATATATATATATATGCAATAACCCTTTTGCTACATTTTCCAAGCTTCCTAATTTACGATTTCCAAATATAGTTGTTACACAAACCCTACACCCCCTACAAAATCATGCATTCTTTCAATGATTTAATACATATTTTTTCATCAAACAACATTTTCCCTTTCACTATAATCACTGATTTAACATTGCCCTTCATTGACTCGATTTTTTTTTTCTATTTTCCATGATTCTGCAAACTGCTAATTAAAACTCTTTAATTATTTGTTTTGATTGCCCCACTTTCTGATTGTCATACGTCAAACAACTTTCATCTTTGGATGTATGTATTACTCGCTTCTTTTATAGCCATCAAGAGCTAGAATTCAACTTTTAAAGTTTCTCTAATGTTAATAAAATGTTAAAATAATTGATGATTCTACCTTTATCTACTGATTACACTTAACCTTTTGAATATACTTTGCAACAGCTTTCAGGCTTGATATATATATCTATAGATTTATTGTCAATTTTATTTGACATCAATTCTTAAAATAACATAATAGGGCATTCATATATTTTGTCAAAATAATACTTTTTTTTACTTATTTTTATACATACGATAAGAGAAAAACACTAAATGAATACTAAAACGAATATTTTAATAACAGAGGTAGAAAATTTCTATCCCATTAGAGAAAAATTTAACTGGAATAGTATTACTGTAATGCATAATTTTATTGCACAAATTTTATAATTAACATAAATACTTATAAAACATTAAGTACAATTATTAGCTATCATTTCAATACAGATAGATTTTTTAAAGATATAATGATAAAAAACAAAATGAAAATTGTATGGTTCATGATAAGTATTTATATATCATTATATTTACTACATTATAATCCATAAAAAGTATTCTATTTGAAAACTGCATGATATGCAATATCTATAAAAATATTTCATTTCGAAATAAAGTATATTTTTAAATTATTTTTCTTACCAATTTTAATAATTTCAGAAACAGAAGTTTCACTAGCTTCTGACATGTATTCTGAATCACTAAGTCTTCTTGTATCATTTCTTGATTTGGAAGATTTGAAATTGTTGCCATTTGATATAGATTGTTCTGAAGGCAATTGTGAAAGTACTTGTCGACTTCCCCAGAAATATACAGCATTTTCAGATGTACCAGCTATAGTAAAGGTATCCCCACATTCAACCATCTGTAAGCAATGAAAATAAATATTTTCTATAAAAGTTGTAAAATGATGTATTAATCAAAAATATCATTGGCATTAAATTGATTGCTTTTTTTTTATTATTATTTATTTTTTGCTTGCTATTTCTAAAATAAAGATGTAAGTGTAAAAGTACTACGATGTGGCGAGAATACGGTAGACTTTTTTTTATGTCTGATCTCATTTCTTGATAACTGGAATTTATCTTCAATATGAATTTTTATAGATTCATTATTTTAGTATAAGTACATTTAGTCTGTTAATGTTATGTTTAATATCATTTAGCATTTCCCTTATTTTTAACTTTGTGTTTTTATATTTTATATTATCGATATACTCATATTAAGTAAAATGGTTGCTATTATCATTTCTAGTAAAAAATTTGGTGCCAACTTTTTTTTTTTTGGCACCAAAATTCAATTAGCATAGCATGACATTCTGTAAATTAAAAAGTATTAAATATTTTTCAAAGAAAATTTTTTTATGATTGCTCCATAAATAACCTATTGTCTTGTATATAAGCAAAAACTTTATACTCCTTTTTAAATGCTTCTTTAGTAACTATATTATTTTTGTTGTACAAAAGTAATTAAATTAAAATTATAGACTATGATATTCTAAACAAGAATATAAATTACTAATAACAATAAAAAATGCTTAAAAACAACTTGTGTTGTGTCAATATGAGCAATATATTTTTGTAAATATTTTTTTTTAATTAAGGTAAAATTTTATATAATTCATGTGTTATGCTATATTCTGTGTGCACCCTTGGAAGGGGGTATTTGTTGGTCTCTACACCTGACCGGATGGGAATCCGATGTGTCCAACGGAATGACCCGTTTCTGGTGGGTGTAGCTAATTTACCACAGCTGCGGGTGAAGGGGATATCTCTGGGAAGTATTTTAATTGGCAGGGGTCATAAAACACTTCGTGCCATATAGTCAAGAGATCAGTTCATCAACATGGGGATTCGAATTTATGGACGAGGTGTGTCTGTGAACGTATATAAACTCTGATATGGTATGGGTAACCGTGCAGTGTGTTAAACTTATTTCTCATAGTATTTAAAATAAGATTTACTTACCGTAACAGTCCTATCACCCATAGATTTCACAACTGCTGGTGATGAATGACTACGTAGATTGCCTCTTCCAAGCTGGGCACTTTTATTGCACCCAAATGTAATCACTTTTCCAGGCTCCACTAAGACAGCAGTGTGCAAGGCAGCCATAGAAACTGATATTACTTTCTGGCGCAACCAACTCAATTTAACAGGAACATTCTGCTTCTCAACTTCAGTCTAAAATATTTTTATCCTTCTTTAAAATAAAAGTCATATGTTTTGTTTTAAAACACATGCATTTCTAAGCTATAATAAAATAATACCACTATGTTTTCATACAGATACAAAATTATCTAGGTTGAAATGTAAATGATTGTTGGAAATTTACATAATTAATAGTTTTAATAATTATTTGGAATTTTAACCATTTATTGGAGATTTATGATGAGGGTTTTTTCTTAATTAAAAACAATTTAGACAACAAATTGTATCAAACTGCTTAAATATCACTAATTTGGTAAAGCATAATAAACTTGATAGTATAATTAAAAATGAAAGCATTTATCATGAAGCAATTACCAGAAGTAAAACAACAAAAATACAACTAAGGAAAATATTCTTCCTTTGCTTTAAACAGAAATATTCATAAAAATTAAAGGTGATTATAAAGGTATTCTTAAACTTTTAGGAATAATTATAGTTTAATAATAAATATAATAAACTGATATTAAGTGAAAATATAAAAATATAAAATATTTATACCTTAGCAATAAACTGTTTCATTTGCATAATAAAACCTTTCTGTTCATTCATACCCAGTTTATTATAGTCATTTTGGCCACAGGCAAGTAATGTGCCTCTTTCAGTTAAAAACATTGTACCATCATAACCACAAAATGACTTTATAACATGCACATCTTTTGGAAGAAGTATTTCCATAGGTGAACAACTAAAGGAATAATAAAAAATTAGCATTTTAAAAACTTTAAAAAAAATAAAATTAGTTAACATTGCAAAGAAATATGAGTTTTGATTTTAAATCTAAATCTCACCAGTCATTTTCTCTACCTGTTCCAAGTCTACCTCCAGAGCCACAGCCCCATGCATAAGCATCGCCTTCTCTTCCAACAACAACAACATGATGAGGACCACAGCTTACATCTGATATATCAACACTAAAATTTAAAAAAAATGTAAGAATAAAATCTGTTATTACAATATTCATTATGATTGTCACAACAGCCCAATGGGCCAAGGCCGTCTGCCTACTGGCAGATTTCGAAACATGAGATGTCTTCTTTTTATGGGGTAGGGTTGTCAGCCCAATGCTCTACAGTCATGTTATGTTAGACTGGGACCTACAATTTAAAGTGGATTCCGAACCACTACAAACATCCATGGCACCGCCGGACTCGCACCCGAAACCTGTGGTATTGAGAGCCAGAGCGCTAGCCACTCGGTCATTCAGGCCCTATTACAATATTATGTTAGTTACAGTTATTTTATATGCTGTAGCAATTTTTTCTAATTATTTGTTTTCCTACACTGATATTTTAATATACAATATATTCTACATAATATAAATTTACTATAATTAAAACTTTGGTTAAATAATACTGCTCAAAAATTTCATTTTTAGATAAATGAAAATATTTAGAATTCAGATGTTTTTTATATTATAAGCAAGATTGATGATTAATCTGATATGTCAACCTCTCTATTTAAAATAATAAACTGATAAAAGCTTTAGTTATAGCTTTATAATGGCCATGTGACATGAATATTTTGAAAATTTTCCTCACATGTAACACAACTGAAATGTAAAATAATGTTATCACTTCTCACTTTCATCTGTCCAACTCAAGAGCAGTGGTACAAATTGAAGAGTGATATGACGGAAAATGTATAGTTTATAAACTGAAAAATGTATAGTTTAATATACTGTGCTAATATGCCAAATATATGGTTTTAAAAATAATGGCTTGATAAGAATGGAAAAAACAGAAATATAAATTGAATTGTTTAAGCACAAAATAAGAAAGGATGACTATGCTGAAAAAAATCTTACCATTTAAAGATAAACCACATTTTTAGAGAAAGGCAAAGAATATATTTCCCAATTTATAATAAAAACAAAATTATATAAACATATTAAAAAAAAGCAGTCTATTACAGAAATATTTTTTATTTCAAAGACAAAACTTTTCTTTTAAATATAAATTTTAAGAAATTTTATTCAGAGAAACAGAATCTGAATTATTTTTTTTACGCAATTGAATACAAAATATAATTAATAATTACTAAATATACTGTAAGATTTTGTACTAATCGAAAACCCTATTAAATGCAAATTATATTTATCTTTTGATATGTCAATTTTTTTTCAATAAAAAGATATCAGCATATGCAACTTCAAAAAGGACTACTTTCTATGAGTCAATAATGCCTCATAAAAGGAATGATTAAAAAAAGAGATCTATGGTAGAAAATTAGATTATAAGAAATATACAGTTAGCCAGACAATGGGAAGGCCTGTTACAAATAAGTATATCAAACTGCCATTTTAAGTGGTTCTATGATCATGATACAGCATTTTATATTACGTATGAGAAATTTGTAAAATATGAATAAAACTAGGATATAAATAATAAACCAAAAACATTAAATCAATTAACATTTGGCATTATTGACAAACTTAAAACATTAAAGTTAATTTGCACTTTTAAGTAATCCTTGTAAGACAAAAAATAGACAATAAATCCATATCTTCTTTACTCAAAACAGGATTAACTAAATTCCTATTAATGCTATACAAACCAAACTATGGCTAGTTACTATGCATGTTAATAACACACAAAAAAAAATCAAAAAATATATTTACACTTAATAAAGTTTAAATATATATATTTTATGCTTAATAAAACAATATAAATTAATATACCTTAATAGTTTTTCAATAAGCTTAGGTTTTACACACATATTCCAATCACCATGACCAAGACAACCTTGTGAACCATTACCACAAGCCATCAAAATTCCATTGTCACTTGAAAATATGCTAAAGCCTTCACCAGCACATATCCTATGAAAAATTTAAAATTAGAAAACCTATCTGAATATTTTGATGTTACTAATGTAAAAAGTTTTGTTCATTTAATTATTTAATAAGAAAATTATAATAATCTGCTTGAATAATAAAATATTAAATAATGTAATAAAGTCAATATTAAGGGAAACACAGTAAATAAGATATTAAAAATCCTGATTAGAACTATATAGAATAAACAGTTTAAAACATTTCTTAAGTGGAAAAATTAACATTAAGATTATTTTTCTGATATATTAAAAGTAATACATTTTTGGCAATTAAGCAATAATTTAGTAAGCATACTTTAAATTGTAATAAAAGTAACAAGAAGCTAATAGCATAAATATCCTATGTTAATTTCTAAAGAGAAAAATTTATATTGTTCTATATAATAAAAGTTTATGCATAAATTTTTTGCTTTTATACTCTTAAAACAGCTATATTTCAGTTGAAGAGTTGAATGACAGGGATATAAATTTTCAAATTTAAAATAATTCTCTATTACTATTAACAATATAATATAAATTATAACAAAAAATTTAATTTTGTTACAATTCGTAATTAATACAACAATAACAGGAATAACATTGTAACAATCAATTAAAACATTAAATAATCTAACAAGTTATAATTCATAAATATTTTTGTTGGTATTATTTACAAAATTGAAATTTTAATTCTTAACAGAAAATATTTTTTTTTTCTCTTTACTCTTTGCTGCATTTAAATATTTACAAAATGCAATTTAGAAAAAAATTAAAGAAATTACTGGTTTCTTTGACTGTGTCAAAATCCACTGTGATAGCATAAAGAAATGTTTAATCCATCTCTAATGACTAATGTATTATTTGACCAAATTATAAGTTATTTCATAACAAAAGGGCAAAATATGATATTTTAAAAATATTAATTAAATTTATAAATAAATATTAAAATAAGATAAACAAACCTTGTAATATTTTTGCCCTTCAAAGCATCTACACAAAATGGCTTTTCTCTCCATGTTTCCAGTTTTCCATGACCCAGTTGGCCTTTACGGCCATCTCCCCAAGTATACACTAAAAGTTCAGCAGTCAAAACTATCATGTGTGTTGAACTCAAAGCAACCTGTAATTCCACAAGAAAACAAAATAATATGATTATTTTGTTTTCAATTATGATTTAATTCAATTTTTGTTTAAAAGAAGTGAAATAATTATAGAAAATAAAATTATTTCACTTATTTTCAAACAAAAATTTCTAAAATAAAAAAAAAATAAATTTTTGAAAATATATTACACATCACCTCTACCACATGATGCATTTAAATAAATTAAATACTTTTTTTTAAGAAATAGAAAATCACAAACAGTACTAAAAGTTTTTGCTAATAATATTATAAGGATTAATGTGCAACAGATAAGAGTACTTCTCCATTTATAAATGAGTTAATAAAAATCACATCTCTCATTTTTAAATCCATTTCATAGTTCTGAATTAGCATGATTCAATATTAAACTAACATTAGAATCTACATATATAAACTTTTAGTATGATTTAGTAAGAAATAGTATTATTGAAAGAAAATAGTGAAAAAGTACATGTTAAAATTCAGCATAGTTCAAATAAAAAATATTAAACTCAGTATAATTGAATATTGTCATAGATTATAAAATAGTAACACTTATAATATTTACTAAAATAAAAATTCTAAGAAATAAAGGTAATATTTTTAATTCAAATATATGCATGAAAATTAATAATAGATGATTTTAAAAAGTTTTTAAATACATTCAACTAAAAGCAAAAACTCTATTTAAAACATTTTATTTAAGGTAGATATAATTTTAAATAAAATTTTAATAAACTTACTTCTTTTATTTTAGTTCTTGGTGGAAGTGGTATTGGTGCAAGTGATATATCTGCCTGATACATTTTAACATCATACAATACTGACCTAAATTTTTCAGTTAAATAAACTATAATATTCAGATAATATGAATTTGATAAACATGCATTTTTACTTTATATTTTAATACATATGTATCAGACCTATTTTAACAAGCAAAACAAAGAATTCCTTTTAAATTTAAAATTTTTAACTAACTAGAAATAAAGTAATAATTTTTATCCTTACCTTAAATCGGCATTGGAACTGTAAAAAAAAATATTATTTATTAAAAAAAATAAAACACACAATGTAAATAATACAATAAATCTAATTATAATGCTAGGATAACATTAATGCTGATATTAGTTAAAAATAATAATCCATATGGCAATTTAAAAATACTAGACTTTTATAATATTGCAATGAAATAAATTTAAATTTTTAACTCTAAAAACCACTTTCAATAAAAGTAAATTAAATACAAATAATTCATAACTTTCTGTGAATAACTTAAAATCAATAGTTTTTTTTTTTTAATGCCTTATCTGAAATTGTTATTATACATATAATTATATAATACACTATTATTAAAATTATAAATTTAAGAAAATTCCAAATAATCTACCCTTTAGTAGTTCCTGGTTGTCCTTGATAATTGAAATCCATAGAAATCTCAGCTTCATCATATTCTTTCATGTTGTTGTCTTCATAAATACTTAAGAGCTAATAAAAATAAATTTATTATTAACAATTTCTTCTCAAAAATAATTCAATTACACAACAATTTATGTATAAATAGAATAATAAATAACAGATTTTTAATTTTATTAAATGCTTCCCTTATCTAACCAAAACAGGCAATAATATTAAATGGTTATAATTTTAAGAATTAAAATAATTCCTCAAGAAATAAAGGTACATTTAATGTACAATAACAAGTCATATAAAAATTCTTTTATTTTAGATTTCAAGGAAACTAATGTACTTACAGATGGTAAATGATTATGAAGTATTTCAGTGGCTGTAGGGCGTAAATCTGGATCTCGTTGTAGAAGGTCTCGTATAAGCTGTTTAAAACCAGGTGAATAATTCCCCTTAACTGGTGCAAACTGTCCCTATTTGTACAAATTATTTATTAATTATTTAAATAACTATAGTAGTAATTCTTATATCCAAAGTATCTTGTGTGAACAAGAAAAAACACTTCTCAAACTATTTGAAAAATTTCAAGTATTAAAAGTCAGGCATTTTATTTTTTTAATTAATTTCTTTTTTCAATGTTGATATTGCAATATAAATTTTCTTATTAATTCTTTGAAGTTTGTAGATCAGCAAAATGCTACAAATTCTGTTGATGTGATATTAATGAAACAGTTAATATTATATACAACTTGCTAGTAAATCAAATAAGGAAAAACAAACAATATAATACTATTTTAAAAACTAATTTTAATTGTTATCATTTAAAACAGAAATAAAAGCAAAACAAGTATGGTTAAATGTAAATATCAACATTTTTAGTTTAAAAAAATACCCTGTATTTCTCTTATATTTGACAATTCTCAATTTGCATTAAGAGAAAATTTACAATAACAAAAAAGAAGAAACATATTAATGAAAGATAGCAATTAGCAATACAAAAGTGTTAAAACTATTTACCTTAACTATTTTATTTACAAGAGCAGGAAGATTGGATCCTTCAAATGTTTTTTGTTGACATGCCATCTCATACAAAATACAACCAAGAGCCCAAATATCTGATTTTTGATTGTAAAATTTTCCTTCACACTAAAAAACAAAAAAATATTCAATTATATAAAATTTTATTTACACAAATTTTAAAAAATTAACATTTTATTAATATAAGCTTTTCTAACCATTTCTGGACTGATATAATAAGGTGTTCCAACCACAGTTATAGCTCCACCTTGTTTTGTTGTCAACATTTTTGATATTCCAAAATCTCCAACTTTCACAGTGCCATCTTTGGTTAAAAATATATTTGCAGTTTTCAGATCTCTAAAAAAATATTAAATACAAAGAATTACAAAGAGATCTAATTACAGTTTAATGGTGTAGTCATGAATTAAACCAATTCCTACAATGCATGAGAAAAACACATACAAAAACAACTCTTTAAAACCAGTAAACTTTATTTTAAGAAAATGGAGGATTATCTTTTGGTGAAACTAGTGCACATTTATAAGACACACAAAAAAAAAACCTTCAACATAGCTAATTTGGTAGAGATAAAGTATCCACAATTCTTAAATGTTCTTAATGAGAACTGCATGTTAATCATACAAATTAAGGATCCATTGCTGGTAATAAAACTAAACTAATAAAAATATTATTAATAGGCCAAAAAAATTAATTACTACATAAGAAATTGAAATATTTTTAAATATATTGATTTTATACTTTTTTACATTCATAAATCTTAAATTTAAAGTAGATTTCAAAAAATTTTGCAAAAATTCAAACAAGTAAAGAATTTATTATTCTAAACGCAGAAAGAAATTTTTACAAATTTACAGACCTGTGTAAAATGTTGTGGTCATGCATATGCTTTATGGCAGAAACAATTTGTTTAAAAAGCAACAGTATATCTTTTTCTTCTATAAAACTTTTCATTTGAGCCAAATATTGAGCCAGATTTCTAAAAAATAAATAATAATAGTTAAACACAATATTACAAAATGTACAACAATAAAGAATTAGATAATCTTGAAGAAATTGAACCTTTTTCGTTTTATTTTTTTATTAGCAGCAAATATTTTAAATAATCCTTAAAGAAACAAAGCATAATCTCCAAAAGGAAAGAGGAAAAACTATATAATAATCTTTGCAAAATAAATAAATATATGAAAGGGCTAAATATTAAGGGCTGGTCTGCAAATGGGGACTAACCATTCAAAACTTTTGGGTTTGTGTCAAGCTTGTAATTTTACAGTTTCTCGATTTGACCAATCTAAAAACTTTGCTATTGTAATATCTCTGTATAAGAGGACAATCTTTACTGTTTTTGTAGTTGGATTTTGTTTATTTCTACAGGCAAGTAAGAATCTTTTGTTTTCTCTATGCGAGGATTATGCTTAAAAGATGCTGACATTTTTGTATTGCAAGATAATTACAGTATGTCTACATTGCTAAATATTTACTTATAATGTGTCAGTGACTGCGAATTCATCCTCTCCCCTTCGAAAAATTATACATATGCCCTGACAGATTATCGCTCCCTCCCACAATACATATTCTTTTAATTATTGCTATAAATAACTATTGAATACAGTTTACAATGCTACCAGAAAAGATTCAGAAATATAACAGAATATCAAACATGTCAAATTTTTAAAATATACTTCTTTAAGGTACAGGGACAAATTTCTTACCTAAATTTGAAAGTTATATACACAGCACACTAAAAGTAATATATTCAAATCTCTTTATGGAAAAATTATTATTATTATTATAGAAAGGAAGATGTAAATTAAAATAGATAATAGGTACAATAAAATTCTTATGTGCTTTTATCTTATTAGATGAATGTATATTTAGATTATGTAAGATGGCATTAAAAATATTACTTATTGAGAATTTTATTATAGTAATCCTGCTAATAAATGAAATACTAAAAATAATTTATATTATTTATACATTTCTGAAACAGAAAAGCATGCCATATTTTTAAAACAAAGTTGCATGTAGATGGAAAATTTAAACATGCATACCCTCCATCAGCATACTCCATTTCAATCATCAAAATACCATCTTCTTCAAAACTATCATAATAGCTCACAATATTTTCATGGTTGAGTAGTGACAAAACACTTATCTAAAAAAATGAAAAAAATGCATCATTCCTTAAAAATAAAAATCAAAAATGAAATTTAATATAGAACATTGTACATATATATATATATTTCACTTTATTATTATTTCAAATTGAAATACATTTTAAATTTCTATATTGAGTTGCATTGTACTTCATGGTTAAATTTCAAGCGTTAAATGAAAATATAATAAGCACTTAATTTAAATTAACAAATATAATAATCTTTTTTACAATTAAAAAAAACATATCATTAATTAATTATTTTTTTAATTTAAAAGTGCTTAATTAAACTTTTTTATAAACACAATTTTGTTATAAAATAAAAATAAAAAACTATTGAAATTTTTTTTTAACAGCACATTAATTAAAGCAGGAAATAGAAGGATATGATAGGCAAGATCTGTGTGAATTAGCAAACACAACAAGAAAATGCTTACAAACAAAACAAAACAATGGTGTAAATGCATGGACAGACATTTACAAACAACTTGTGATGCAAGGGTGCAAAACAAAATAGGCTTAATCAAATTCAAGAGTTAAGAATAAGAGAGGATCTTGACAAATCTGCAAATAAACAAATTGGATAATTTAGATATTTGCGTGGATTATAAACAGAATGAAAAAATAATAAGTGAAAATTTAATAATTGTAAGTATTCTGCAAAAAAAACAATGACTTAAGAAATTACATAGTTTTATTTTATTTTACAATTTATTCTTACATTTTAATTTACTCTATACATTTTATGTATTTTAAAATTACATTTGACATTTTTAGCTATTATTTTTACAAGTTTTAAACTTTTACAAGAGAAAATAAAAAATAAAAAATATATAACCTCATTAATAGCCAACTGCCGTTCACTTGCTGTGAGATCATGCATATTAATTTCTTTCACAATAACAAAAGAATCATCATATTTCTTTCTGTACAATATAGCTGTACCAAAAGCTCCTAAATATTAGCAAAACTTTTTCAATATTTTATTATTAATTTCAACAAAAATTTTGTTACTTATTTTTTAGAAATAGAAAGTACTATTTTACATCTTAATCTCATTATTTAAATTAACATTCATTTGATTAAAACAAAATTTATGACTTATTCAAAATAATTTAATTTAAAAAAATATTATAGTAAATTTTTTTTTAAAGCAGATCTTTGGGATATATCTTCATTATATTTTAAACTCTTATCTATCTAAGTATTTTTAATTTAATTTGTTAGAATGACATATCCTGAAATAATAATTCATATGATTTCAGAAGTATCATAAAAATTTATTTTAATTTAGTTCTAATTAAATACATATTTTGAAGAATGCTTTAATAATTAAATAATTATTAACAACCACATGACAAATTTTAAAATTCAGAATTATTTCTGTTAAAAGATTTTTGTACTCATTAAAATTTTATTCCATACAATTATATTGAAACACATATATTCAATATCTAAATTTTAAATTTTTTTTTTTTGGTTTTATAAAATTAATTACATTAAAAGTGTTTTACTTATCTAATTCTTTTTAATAAAAAGTATTACATTAAAAAAAAATGTAAGTGAATTTATTATGGTTAATGCATGAATTTAAAATTAATATTAAAAAAAATGAACAAATTGGAATTCAAAAATAAAAATATTACAAGCAATAAGATTAGATAATCAGTGAATATGCAATTAAAAAATTTTTATGAAGCATAATTTAACAAAAGAAAGATACCTTTTCCTACAGTTCGAATCTTTTCATATCCAGAAAGATTTTGCATATTACTCTGCATAGAAGAATTTAAAAATTCTTCTAGTTTTTCAGGAATGAAATACAATTCAGTTATAGGTCTAAAAGTGCAAAATAGATTACTTTTATTTTAAATATAACAAATCTAATAATGAATCAAATAATAAACAATTATTTAAGAGGAATATAAAGAAAATAACACTGCAACATAATATTTTATTGGTTAAAAAATTTAATACAAAAATTAAATAAAATCTAAATGAAATGTATATTTAAATATTCAAACCAATACTTACATCTGCCTAATGTCTCCTTTAAAATCAACAGCAACTTTTATTTCACATTGATGTAAATCACCACAAACCCCACAGAACACTTTATAGAAAGAAAAGATTTTCATTGCGATATCAAAACCTGTACAGTAAAGTATCCTCTTACAATGAAATTTTGTTTAAATACTTATTAAGAATTAATATTATTGCCTTCTATAAAATAAATCACTCAAAATCTTCACAAAATTAGAAGCAATTTGTTACCAAATTTTGGTTTTCAAACAATTTTGATTTTCAATTAAAAGTTTCTCCCTGAAAAGATATTAACTATACTTGTTCACTGCTTATATTTATCACAAATATAGATAATGTCCTAAAAAGTTATAATTCATTAGTATATATAAACACATTATTATTAATGGTATTACAAGTTGACAGAAATATTAAAATTAATCAATTAAAAATAAAATATTCTTATCTATAAAATACTCAAAAATTTTTAAAAATTCTACAACTAATTTTTAGTGTCAAATGAATTAAAAAAATTATATGAAAATCATATAAATCAAAATTGTGACAGTACAAAGAATAACTGTAAATGTCAATAAATGAATATATTCTTAAAATACAAGGGAGAATATAATCTTTCTCGAAATCCATTTAACTTTATACGCATTACTCTCTTCAGACATACTTTTACATGTGCCAAAAGTAGCTTTCATATAAACAATTCATTATTAATCTCTTTAAAGACTGACTACTTTTTTATAACTATATTTTAAAACATTTTAATGTTTAACAAAATATAATACATTGCAAAACAATAAAAATGGCTTAAAAACATAATAAATCAAACAAGAATCCACTTACATCAACAATTTTTTGTAGTTCTCCACTTAATTTTATGCATTCATTTTCATCTTTTAAAGATGTATTTAAAATATCAATTCTTGTTTTATTTTTAGTTTTGTATTAAAAAAGTAGAGGACAGACAAAGGAAAAAAATCTCTTATGTTTTCATGTTGAAGTGTATCTACAGATAGCACCTAAAGTAACAAATTTTATAATTTAATAAAAATATAAATTATAATAAATTAATTAAATGTAATATTAATTAATAATAATATAAATATATTAATATAAATTAATTTAATTAAATATATTTAATATAAATTATAAAATACCATTGTAATTTCAGAAATCTTTAATAATTTAAATATAATTTTTAAATTTAATTTCATATTCATTTCAATTTTAAACAATTATAAAACTATTGGAAACAAAATTATTAAAAGTGATAATTAGATTTCAAATTGTAAATGGATATTACAAATTTACTAAATGTCCTTTAATAACAAACTATTTTTAAAAAAAAACCAAAAATTGTCTTTTGTATCCTATAAAAATAATTTGATTTGATTCATGACTGGTTAATAAATATTTATTTAAATTAATATTATATTAGTTGTTGAATAATAAAAGCACATGATTAAAAACTAAAGAAATGTTTAATTAATTTACTTCAATTATAATAAACTGCTAATTTTTTAAATATACATGGTACAAATAGCAAAAAATTACAAACCTTGTATAAGTTGAAATAAACAATTTTATTATAGTTGTTACTACTTAATGTACCATATATATATTTTTTTCATTAAATGTAAATTTTTTACCTTAAATGACTATAAAAAATTTCATTCTTGAAATTAAAACATGTCATTCAATCCTTATTTCCTCCTAACTTAAAAAAAATGTTTAAAATGATTTTAAAATTTAATGTTCTATTTCATTGTGATTAGACATATTTTTAATTATAAGAGAAAAAGAATAAAATATTTATATAATCTTCACATAAATTCTTGAGTCACTATGCAGGTTTTGAAATTTTAAAAAATAAATAAAGTTAAATTATTCATATTTAGTATTTGTTGAGAATTAATAATTAATGTGGGAGAATTGATAATTAATTACTACATTTTAATTCTTGAGTGAATAAGAGTTTTCATCCCTTTTTCTTTCTCTTCCCTTAAACTTTATTTATTTATTTTATAACATATATTTAATTATAACATTAATTTATATATGTTAATGTATTATTTATATATGTTATAATTTTATATGTTTAATTATATTTATAACATTAGTAAATTGCCCATTTCACTTTTCTTTACATAATTTTTAATATTCCCTTTTATCACCAGCAATAAAAAGTACTTTAAACCTTTATTATATAAACATATATTTTTTAGTTTATTAGTAATAGTTCATAATACAGAATTTTATAAATAAACAAGATTAGATACAATTAAAATGAGTGAAATTAATGAAAGAATGTTTTAACCATATTGATCTTTTTATACATTTCTAGGAATCACACAGTATGAAAATAATTTTAAAAAGAAGAGTATTTTTTGAGTTTAATATAAATAATCTTGCAATATTTTTCATTATGAATAGAACAAAAAAATTTTTAAGTAATAGTTTAGGTTTACATACCATGTCACCTACTCCAGTTAAATAAATTTCTTTTCCATTACCATGCAAGACAAATGCTATACTCTGAACTTTTCTGCCCCCAAGTTCAGCAATAATAAAAGCTAAAAATTAATGGCAAAATTTCAGCAAAAATTATGATGTCGATCTTCTCTTTATAATTAAAAAGATTCTATTTTTGAATTTGCACCAATAAAAACATCAAGGTAATCAGAAAAAAATAGATAAATGAATCCAACATAAAATGAATAACATAAATTAAAATAAAACTGATTATTGATAATTGATATTAAATTAATTATTCAGTAAATATCCATAATTTATAAATATTTACACATATAATTAATTACCTTTATCTATATTATTCCCGTATTGCCAACAAAGAAACATTTTCAATGTATTTTAGAAAGATAGAACTGGATCATTACTAATAAACAGGTGCCAAATAACCTTCTCTTAGCAATTTTTTAATATCAATTTTAAATTGCATATGACTTCACAAATTTAGCTTCATTTTTTTTAACTTAAACATCGCAATATCAATCATTTTATTGGCATGACTATATTTTATGGCCTAGGCTAAAAAATTGCCAATGGGAAATTATATGGCATTAGTATTTATTTCTAAACTGATAAAGCCAATTAATTTCAATAAAATACAAATTAGAAAGATCTACAATTATGTTCTTGCATAAATTATATTCTCATAAAACTTCACAGACTTTCAATTGAATAATTCGTTAATTTTCTTGTCCCTCATATTTACATTGATGGCTTAAGATGGTTGACAGCTAAGGATGTTTTACACAAATTCATGGTTATAAATTTGACACAATTGTACTCCTTCAAAGAACATCATCATGGCTAACATTTGCATTTCTGTTTTCAACTTAAAAAAAAAAAAAAAAAAAAAAAAAACTTATACTGTTATTATGTTTCAACACCATTAAATATCCATCGACCTTTCATTAACTAACAAAAAATTTTAATTTCAAAACATACTTTTGTTAATATTTACAATTTTTATTTAAAAACCAATATTAATTGATTATCACCTTTATTCATGCCACATAGACTATGTAGCAAAAATTTATTTATCAAACAAAGTAGTTTTGCTTTTCAGATCTATTTCAATCTCAATACTTTAAAAACATATTCTTGTGAAATATCAATTCAAATCCCTGAACATTTAAGGAAATATAAATAGTAGAGTAATAGAATATAGTAGAGTAACTATTCAATAGAATATAGTAGAGTATAGTAAATAGTTCAATAGTTTTCAATAGTAAATAGCAGAATATAGTAGAGTAATTATTCAATTTAAAATACATTAATACTAAAATAATAACGAAAGTAATAAGGAAAAAAATATATGTCGACTTTTTAACTAATTTTGTTTTGTTTTCTTTTTTCTGTATTAGTACTATATTTCTGTATTTCAATTGTTTCTTTTTTTTTTATCTGCATTTGGTTTCTTTTTTCTTGTCATTTCAGTATTCTGTATTTTTCAAATTATGAAAATGCGAAAGTTGTAAGGAAAAAAATATTTTCAAGAAATTTGATACAGATTATTTTGTTGTTTGTCAGTTTATTATTAAGACAAGAAAAATTAATATATAAGAAATAACCATTTATGAAATCAACTCAATTGCTTAAAAAATCACAAATTATGAATAAAATTATAAAATGGAGTTTAAACATCAATTCAAAAATCATAAATAGTAAGTCAAAAATTTTAAGAAAAACTTACATAAAATATCATCTAACGAACTATTTTCATAAGTATATATGACTTTCTTTACAGTTTTATGAGTACTTTTTGATAAAAACTGAATATTTGGACAAGAACTCGAGAGCAACAATAAACGCAAACTAGTTTCTGAATTCATATTGTTAAAAGAATTTAGTGAAATTTTTAAAAATACAAGGTAATATCACTACAACTTTTGCCTTGATTTCCGAAATTTAAGCTCGCAATTGCTGCTTTGTCTCAATTTATACAAATGCTATCAAAATAAAAGAGACACAAACATTTGCTAATTTATCTCCAACAAAAATGTGTTTACTTCTCTCCATGACGACAACAACAACAACACTGATTACAGAGAATGTAAACATTAGAAGTGTTCAATGTTGCCATTTTACATAAAGAAGCATGTTATGGAAAGGTTCACATTTGAATTAAATATTTTTTATGTTTAACATTATTATTATTTAAAAAAAAAAAAAACATTAGTAGCTACAGAATCAAAAAGCATACTTTTCTCATAAACTTTTTATAAAAAAATTTGTTCAGTGACATTCTTCGAGTAACTTCCAATGAAATTGCGTGTGAAAAGTTATTTAAGAAACAATTTATTGTAACAACACTTTAAGAATTTATGAAGAATTATTCATTAATAAATAAAATCAGTTGTTTTCTGTAAATGGAAAGCACCCTTGGCATAATTCAATTTGGACATCTAAAGCGTACCGAAAACATCCGTGCTCTTCAAAAGCGAATGGGCAAAACAATACAACCTGAATTTTGCAAATTGATATTGAAAGAAATAAAAAAACTCTGACATATTGCCTCAGACAGTTCATAGATTTTTAAATCACATTTTTGTTTTCTACAAAAATGCTCCGATAAAAAAAAATCAGCTATTAATTAAAATTCACCTTTAATATAAAACCAAATATGCTAAATCAGCAAAAGTGGAATAACAATTAAGATAATTACAAGTTAAATGATACGCCGTTACAGTAAAATAAGATAAAAATTAACAATTGTGTAGATCTGAACTTATCCATGACCATATTTTCATTTTTCCTTCCATTGTGGCAGAGCATTTATATTTTGAAAATATTTTTAAAAATTTCCACATTTGTATCAAACTACTACATGTTTTCACCGTCTGACTTTCCTTCAAAAGGATACTACACTATCATTAAAAAAATTTCTCCACAATGACCTAATTTTTTCGTTAAGAAAAATCTGTTTTAATTAATTTTAAATTTACAATATTTTAATCTCAACAATATATTTATATTAATATAAGACATCATTATAAAAATATGCATGATGTATTAAAAAATAGTTTTGATAAAACTCAAAAATGTGTCATATATCTTTGAAAACTGAGACAAGCTTATGATTTTATGCAGAAAATATATTAAAAACAGAATAAAATATATCATGAAAATAATTTTTATCATTACATGTTTTCAATTAAAAAGTGACTGTAGCTGTAAAAAAAAAGGATAAAAATAGCTGCTGTATTTAGAACTTGTAAAAAGAAAATTATTTTCTTGATTACTTAAAAACAAGAACAAAGATGAAGTCAGAAATTACAGTAAACCTCTTTTTAATCCTGGAATTCTTAACCAAGATCCTGCCAGATTGAGAATTATTATAGTTTTAAGGAATATCAAAGTTACAGAACTCTATATAAAAGTTTAAATGATTAAAATCTGTACATATTTAATGTGTTTGAGCACATTCTGAATAAAATATGTCGTCATTCTAATTAACTGCAAAATTCGAAAATATGAGCAGCATTGTGTCGCCATCTGGTGGTCAAGGCCAACAAATGTCCGATTCCATGAAAGCGAAGGCTCAGGTGGCTTTATATATGATAATATGGTAGCTGGCTGGCTGAAAGAAAAAAAAAATCGAATTAATTCCAGCATTGTAAAATATATATATATATTTTTTTCCTGTGAAATTTTTAAATAGAAAAATTTCTGTTCTCTTTGAAAAATATTTGTTTTAAAATTAAATATATTTTACAATATAAGGAAAGGAATAACCAAAAAATAAAAAAAATAACTAGACACAATGCATTTAGATTTTAGTTCGTATATGTCATTTTTAATCTGGACATGCATTTAGTTTTAGTTAGTTTTATTTATGTAATTTAAACAGATTGCAAGTATGAAGCTTGTATTTATATTTTATTCGAAAGTGAAATATTTTCATTAAAAAGATAGTTTGAATACGAATGAGGAGCGCTTTTATCTGAAGTTAATTACCATTTGGATGGCAGATCTGTAGCACATTAAGTTCAGTTAGGTTAATAACAAATACCCAGGCCTGAATGGACGAATATCTAGCGCTCTGGCGATCGGTGCTACAGGTTACGGGTTCGAGTCCGGTCTCATAAGACTGTAAGAGCGTCAAGCGTTATTATTTTATTAAACACATAAGCAATTTTAAAACTAATGCATAAGTATCTGAACTTAGTGAAAATGGCCGACTCATGGCTCAGGGGCTTAACGCTAATTTAAAGAAATTGATTATTTCATTCTATCACACAATGTGAAAATTAAATAAAAAATGAAAAAGTATTTAACGTTCATCTCTGCATTTTACTATCTAAATTTTATTATTTTAAAACACTAAAAACACGCTTTTAGAAATCAAATAAAAAGTAAAAAAAATAAAATTAACATAAGAATAAAACGCTAAATAAATAAATACATTAATATAAAATGAAAGAAAACTTAATTAGTAATTAATTAATTTTTCTATTTATATCAAAATATCAATTAGATTTGCAAATTTTGAACATTAATAAGAATATTTGAAATGAATAAAAAATAAAATATTTATTTAGTTATTCATAAGAAAGAATCTATTTATGAAATGCTCTAATAAAATGTATTCAAAAAAAATTTATTTTTTACTTTTCAAAATTGTTTAAAACTATAATATTTAAAATAAATTCCCGGTACATAGGACTGGAATTATAGTTCTTACATGTTAATTTGAAATTTTAGATTGTAACTATCAAATTTATTCGCATTCAAGTAACTAGCCAGGATTCGTATATTTGGTAACTATTGAGTCGTAGCCAGGTGCGTCAGCTCTGCCACTGTTCCACGTTGGTTCGACTGTCCTCAGTACCAGCCAAGTACTGTCATTGTGTGGTTGAATATCATAGCTTTAACATTTAAGCTTAACCATTTTCTCCTTTCACACTGGCGCCCAACGTTTTTCGATTAATTAAAACAAAAAAATTCTCCTAGCCATTACTCGGTAATATTTATTATTTTTTTTTTCAGTGTGAATTTTTTTGTTTTTTTGTTTTTTCCTTCAACACGATTGTGAATCCTGGCCCCCTCCCCTCAAAGATTGTTATTAAGGTGAAACTTTAAGTATTAACAAGTAATATATAAAAAAATATTTAAGTCTAAAGCAAAGGTATTTTCATAATTCCAGAAAAGTGATCCTTTAAAAGAAATATTTAAATTTTCTTCAAACATCTGGCGCCATCTATTATTAGATGCATGCAACTTAAATCTAAAAAAAAACTAAAATTAATTAATTAAATTTAATAAATGAATTAATATTTGAAAAAACTGTTTTAACATCCAGTGTCATCCACTACCAGTTCAAAAAAAAATGTATTTGAACTTGAGTGGATGAATAAAAAGTATTTTATGAACGATTGAACATCTGAACAAGATATATATAGGGAGAGTGTGAGCTAATAGAAGGAATTGAAAAAGGAGCTCATCCTGTAAGACAAAAGCAAAAGTATTTTTCATAATTCCTGAGAAAAGGGATCATCGTACCACCTGTTAATTAATACATATTTAAATTTCTTCAAAAAAGATTGAACTTTAAAGAGAGAAATAAAATAATTAATATTAATATTTATTAACAATAAATAATAATTCCTGTAAGAATCGTTTTGTTTTGCAAGAGCGAAAAATAGTTTGCATCGTTTTGTTTTGCCAAATTACTAATACCAGTAAAAATCAAATGGCATTTTTATCTGTTTATTTTAAATAGAAGCGATTATTTGATTTATATTTCTTGAATAAGAATTCTTTTATTTTCTTCCTCTTTTATTATTCTCATTTTTTTCTATTTAATTATAAGTCATAATTACTTTCACATTTAAAAAATATTGTTCTAATGTATTTATTTATTGGTATAATCAAAATTAATTTTAAATGGACTATTTATTGGTATAATCAAAATTAATTTTAAATGGACTATTTATTAGTATAATCAAAATGATATAAAATAAAGAAAATATTACTCGTTAAATTAAACATTCTAATTTCAATAATTTTAAATTTTTTTTTTCCGCATCTTATTTAAAATAAACTTCAAGAATAATCTTACCTTCATTAAAATTCAGTGAGCAATGTAATTTTTTTATATGTTTTTAAAAATGTGATTTCTCCGTTTTTTTATTTTTTTTATTTATTTATTTATTTTTCCCCCACCCCGATTTGTAATATTATTTATCACGAGTTTCTTTTTTTGAGTTCCACTTTTTTGGAGAAATACAATTCCTCAAGAGTAAATTTAGTTTTGATAAAATGTGTTCAAATTGCTGGAAAATACTTTCTCTCTAGATTCTTTTACTCCATTAAATTAAAATAAAAAATAAAAAAAATAAAAAAACTGTATAACTTTGAAGAATTCGTTTTTATTTTGATATGAATGAATAATAAGCAATAAGTTGAACGCAACATCTCTTAAGAAGTAATTACTTTTAATTAAGTCGTAATTACTTTTACATTTAAATAATATTTTCTAATTTATTTATCAAGAATTTTAGCTACATGTTAAAACTGTTGACAATTCTTTTATTTTGCAAATTGTAATATTAATTTGTAAAATATATTAATATGTAAAATATTAATTTATTAATAAATTAATTTTTTAATTTATTAATTTATATTAATTTGTAAAATATAATGTAATTCTGTTTGACTAATGAAAATTATAAATACTAGATTTTAAATTATTAATTTGTTAAGTCTATTGGATCAGATCGCATTCCGAAATCAAATTTTCAAAATAACAAATCGCAACTGCGTCAGCTATAATTATGCTTACTTTACAATTCTCAGCGAAGTTCGTTTTGTTTTGTCTAAGTTGCGGACTGCTGGACACTAGTTTTGCTCGTATATGTATTCGTAATTAAAAGTGAATCTTTTCAGAACAGTTTTTTTTTTCCGTGTAAAATCGTCTAATAAATGTAAAAAAAATAATACATGAAATAATTATGATCTAAAAATTAATAGATGCGACGCTTCTTGTATTTATAAGTGAAAAAAAAAAAGGATATTTTAGCAAAATTAAATTGCATAGAAAATCATTTATGTTCATTTCGTTTTTAAATCTGATAATAAAAAATAAAATAAAAAAAAAATTAAAAAAACGGTCTGAATGGCCGAGTGGCTAGCAATCTGGCGCTCGGTACCACAGGTTTCGAGTCCCAGCGGTGCCTTGGATGTTTGTAGTGGTTCGGAATCCGCTTGAAACCGTAGGTCCTGGTCTAACAAGATCGTAGAGAGTTGCAAGGGTAGTGTTTTTCGGCATCTATAGCTTATCTTCACGCCCTGGGTAGTGCTAAGTGAGTAACGTCGGTGCAGCACTTGCCTTAAGGCATCCAAGACCACGCTGTCTAAGTGTTTGTCAGCTGCATTAGAACAAAAAAAAAAAAAAAAAAATGATCTAAAAAATGGTAATATTTATGTAAATATATATATACCATATTATTTATGTCTTTGAACTAATTTTTTATTTGTAATTTAAAAGTTTATGTAGTAATATTTAAAACTAAAGAATCTAGATCTGTTTTATTTTTCGAAAATAATTCTTATAAGTAATCACATTATGGAGCATGATGGCCGAGTGACTTGTGCTCGGTGCCACAGGTTGCGGGTTCGAGTCCCGGCGGTGCCAAGGATGTTTGTAGTGGTTCAGAATCCACTTTAAACCGTAGGTCCCTATCTAATATGACTGCTAGTACTGCTACACCACGCCACATCACTGTGCCTAGAGCTGAGTTGCCCCTTTACAGTTTGGGAATGATGTGAGCGAGAAGTCTGATTGAACTTTGTTATGCTTTACGGTCCTATGAGACCGAGACCTACGGCTGAAATTGGAGTACGGATCACTATAAACATCCATGATACCACCGGGACTCGAACCCGAAACCTGTGGCACCGAGCACCAGAACGCTAGACAGCCAGGCCCCGATCTGATATGACTGTAGAGCGTTGGAACGTAGGGCTGAAAACCGTACCCCTTAAAAAGAAAACATCTTCTGTCTGGAAAACTCGAAGTAAGCAGACAGCCTTGGCTCATCATGGCGCTGTTGCGCCAATGATGACGATGATAATTATTTAATTGAAATTTTTTTTAAATAAATTATTCATGGAATCTGAATTATTTTACAACACATGTTGGCGGCATTGTCGTAAACACTGTTTCAAAAAACGAGTAGAACTTTATGGTATTTGTGATGTTCAACATCTTGCCTCATTCCCTTCCCTGGGGGGAATTTTTCCAGATTTCCTCCCATACGATGCGCAAATGCTGGGCAGTTTCCCCCTAAAGATCCTCCCTGATTCCGAATCACAACACACATTCATGACACCAACGGGATTTGAATTCCAAACCATTATCAAACATCCATGCCATCGTCAGGATTCGAACTCGAACTACCAAAGCTCTACCCAATTGGCTATCATGCCGCCTCATGAAAGGAGAGAAAGGGAATATATATCTTCTGTTGTGATGGAGCACCCGTAGGTAGAAGTCTGACTTCGCACCATTATACTGAAGAAGGAGGGCAGTGTCTTCTAGGGGTATTTCTTAGGGAGAACTACCCGGCATTTGCGTATCGTATGGGAGAAAACCCGGTAAACTCACACGACGTAGTCCTATTCACGAGGGAAGATGATAAACATCGCAATTAGAGATTGCAATACCGGTATACCGGAATACCGAATACCGGTATTTTGAGCCATTTGTACAATTTTGTAATACCGGTATTCACAACTTTAAATACCGTTTTTTTTTTTTTGGTATTTACTAGAAATTTAGAATTCTTATCTGTGAAATTCTTATTCTTAACTGTGAATTCTTATTCAGAATTCTTATCTGTGAAAACAAGGTTGTAGTTGTGAAGAAAGTGTGTAATATTTCGGGTTTTTTTTTTTTTTAATTGATGAGTTTGTTATTGACATTGTATTTGCATATCCTACTATAGAGTTCAAAATATTTTTCAGATTTATTATATATATATACTCATAAATAATACCCCATAATAATGAATAAGAATAACTTAAGATAAAGAACAAAAAAAAAAATCAGTTGATAATACTTCGGTTTGGTTTCATTATTTATATGATGAAAAGAATATGGTGGCACAATGCAAAAAATGTTCAAAAGTTATTAGAGTGAATGGAGGAAGTACAAGCGGACTCTATACACATTTAAAAACGAAACAGGATACAATTTTCTTAAAGAGGAAATAATCTAATTGCGATGAAGACACAAACTTATGCACAGTTTCTAAGCCCTCACCTTCAGAGATTTTAGATTATTTTGAAAAAAAGATAATTTGGATGAAATTATAAGTAAAATGACAGCATTAGATGGTTTGCCATTTCAAGTGTTTAATGTGATCTTTACATTCTGCAATAAAACCAAAAAAACACCAGTGTTTTCTTTCTTTTTCTAAAATTTCTACTACCGGTATTAAGTCTAAAAAATACCGAATACCGGTATTGAACTTTTGGTCCGATATTGCAATCCCTAATCACAATAATCATCGAGTCCCCTCGTTTTTTGAAACAGTGTCTACAATAAAGCCTTCAATGGATTACACCTCCTCCCTAATGCTCACCAGCGAAGCATTGCCACTGAGTCTAGAGTCGCGCGTACGGTGATGGGATTGTCCTTTATATTTTCGCATTTAATAATTATGTATTTAGTTATTACTTAAATACACTGAAGTGACAAAAGTCATGGGATACCTCTTAATATCGTGTCGGCCCTCTTTTCGCCCGGCGAAGTGCAGCAACTCGACGTGGCATGGACTCAACAAGTCGTTGGAAGTCTTCTGCAGGAATCTTGAGCCATGCTGTCTCGATAGACGTCCATAATTGTGAAAGCGTTGATGGTGCAGGATTTTGGGCACGAACAGACCTCTCGATGATGTCCCATAAATGCTCGATGGGATTCATGTCGGGCTATCTAGGTGGCCAGATCATTCGTTGGAATTGTCCAGAATGTTCTTCAAACCAATCGCGAACAGTTGTGGCCCGGTGACATGGCGCATTGTCATCCATAAAAATCCCATCGTTGTTTGGGTACATGAAGTCCATGAATGGCTGCAAGTGATCTCCAAGTAGCTGAACATAAGCATTTCCAGTCAATGTTCGGTCCAGTCGCACCAGAGGACCAAGTCCATGCCATGAAAAACAGCCCACACCATTACGGAGCCACCACCAGCTTGAACAGTGCCTTGCTGACAGTTTGGGTCCAAAGGCTTCGTGGGGTCTGCGCCACACTCGAACCCTACCATCAGCTCTTACCAACTGAAATCGTGACTCATCGGACCAGGCCACGGTTTTCCATTCATCTAGGGACCAACCGATATGCTCACGTGCCCACGAGAGTCGCTGCAAGCGATGTCGTTCTGTCAGTAAAGGCACTCGAGTCGGTCTTCTGCTGGAATAGCCCAAGAAAGCCAAATTTCTCCGCACAGTTCTAACAGACAAGTCCCTTGTACGTCCCACATTGATTTCTGCGGTTATTTGACGCAGTGTTGCTTGTCTGTTAGAATTTACGACTCTTTGCAGACGTCGCCGGTCTCGGTCGTTAAGTGCAGGCGGTCGACCACTGCGTTGTCCATGGTGGGATGTTATGGCTGAAATTTCATACTCTCGGCACTCTCTTGACACAGTGGATCTGGGAATGTTGAATTCCCTAACGATTTCCGAAATGGCATGACCCATGCGTCTAGCTCCAACTAACATTCCGCGTTCAAAGTCTGTTAATTCCCGTCGTGCGGTCATCATCACGTCAAAATCTCTTCACATGAATAACTTGAACAGAAATGAAAGCTCTGCGAAAGCACTGCGCATTTATACCTGTTCTACGCGATGCTACTGCCATCTGAAAATTTGCATATTGCTATCCCATGACTTTTGTCACTTCAGTGCATATATACTACTGTGTCCAAAGAGTAAGACCAATTTTCAATTAAAATTTCCCGGGCATACGGTACTTCATTTTTTGATTTTTGGCACTGTCCTTGATATCTGTGGGAAATTTGACGTCGAAATATTCATTAGTGCTTGAGTTACACTAGGTTTTGTGAGACGCTGAAACTGATTCCGGCGATTTTTGAAATGTCACTTCAGTCGACTCAGAACAGTGTCCCCGGTGTGGTCTTTCGAGTTTAGGGAAAAGCCAGTAGTAGCACGATGATAAACCACGCGAATACGGTGGTTGTGCAACGATATGGGTTTCATTTTGGAGAAAAGATCACGAAGAATCAATACAGTGTGAGCTGGCGCATTAAGTGTTTTCGGTACCCACCAAGATTTGACGCGTTTAAGGCCCAAAACATCTTTTAAAATGGAATTTTGAAATTCCAACATCATCAGCAAGGTCTCTAATTGTAAATCGACGGTAAGCACCAAATTTTTAATTTTTTGGACGTGAGCTTCGTCTGTTGAGGTGGATGATAGATCAGAGGGATCTTTGTCTTCAAAGCGTTCTCTGCCTTCTTTGAACTGTTTATACCACTTCTAAACATTTCTTTCCGTTATAGGAGTGCTCATCGAACGCCTTCTGCAACATTCTATACATGTCTGCAAACAAAATTGAATGCAAGTTCTTTGCTCAATGAATTCAGACGTTTCAAAAATCGCCGGAATCATCTTTAGCATCTCACAACGCCAAGCGTAATTCCAGCACTGATGAATATTTTGTTGTCAAATTTCACACAGATGTCAAGGACAGTGCCAACAACCTAAAAGGGAAAAAAAAATTAAATACCATATGCCCGAGAATTTTAAATTGAAAACTGGTCTTACTTTTTGGACACAGTAGTATATCTGATTATCCTAAATATATATATTTATCATTTTCTCGACATTGTCGATTACATTTCATCCACGTATCATGTATGGGATTTGGAGGTTCATCTCCAATAATATCGTGCAAGTCTTTATTTAAGAGTATTTGCATCCTAAACTTTCATGGATAATAGTTATTAGATTTTAATTTAACTAATTGGTTTTCTTGAAATATTTTTCATATCTGCGTGAGTTTAATACAAATTTGGTTTTCAATTCAGTTCATTTATATGAAATTTTAATTTTGTTTAATTTTTGTAATACAAACATAATTTCAATTCCATAATTTGTTAGAAGTAATACTTGGTAGACAAACTGCATTTAAACAAGTAATATAAAAAAAAAAAAAATTTAAGTCAATTCCTACTTTTTTTTTCACTGTATTGCAGAAAGTCCTTCATAAATAAAGTTGAAATTTTCCCCTTACATCTGGTGCCATCTATTGGTAGACACATACAAATTAAATCTAAAAAATACTAAAATTAATTAGTTAGATTTAATTAATGAATTAATAGTTGAAAAAACTGTATTAACATCCAGTGTCAACCACTACAAGTTTCAAAAAATGTATTTGAACTTGAGTGGTTGAAGGAAAAGTATTTTATGAACGTTTGAAAATTTGAACAAAATATATATAGGGAGAGTGTGAACTAATAGTAGGAATTGCAAAAAAAATAGAAAATCATGGAAATCCGTAGATTAGTAACGTGGGAATAGTTTGGTTTGGTTTGGTTTGGTTTGTCGCTCTACGGTCGTCTTGTGCACACTTCAGGCTAAACAAACCGGGACCTACAGTTTAAAGTGGATTCCAAAACACTACAAACATCCATGCCACCACCGGTACTCGAACCCGAAACTTGGAAACCTTAGATAAGTAACGATTCGTTCATCTACTGAATGGAAACGATTTAATTATTCCATGAATCCAGTTGAACAGTCATGTTAATATACATTTAAATTTATTTATTTTTAGGTGATGTAACACATACAAAATTACAATACATGTATATATAGGAAGGAACAATAAAATTTCAAGTTGACATCTTACGAAGGCAAGACGCATTGTAGTAGAATACGTAAATGGAATAAAAAGAATTTATAGATTTGGCTACACCTAAACAAAGTTGAATAAGCCTAGTACTAACAAGGAACAGAAAATAACACGATTATTATTATTATTATTATTATTTTTTTTTTTTTTTTTGTGGAATCTTTAATAAATAATTGTAATGACTATGTTCTTTTAATTGATAAAATTCACTACATGTTTGTTTCTTCCATAAAATGCAAATAAAAAATCTTGTGATGCAAGTAAAGGAATTGTTGTTTTTTGACTCATAAAATGAATGGGTATTGTTTTGGGAGGTTCGTATCCTTGCCCACTTTCAATTTGGGATATTTTCACTGACATCTATAATTTTTTTTTTTAAATTTCTTTCAAGGAATTTTTTTATACATAATAGAGAGTTTTTGCATAACGTTTTTTTAACGTCCGGTATTTTTTTCTCCCTACTGCGCATGCTCATAGGAAATTGCGCATGCTTATCTGTAATAATGTTTCCTATAAGCATGCGCGGTAGGGAGAAAAAAAATACCGGACGATAAAAAAACGTTATGCAAAAACTCTCTAATATCTATTTACACAATATTTAAGTAAGTATTAAATAAGTAAATAAAAAAAAAAAAAGAATTCAGAAGAAAAAGGAATATAAAATTATTTTAAAAGATCGTTTGGTGAAAGCAAAGATGATTTTAATTTAAAGTGAAGAGAGATATTTTTTAAGGAAAAAAAAAATCGTTTGGAATTTATTTATTTATTTCTTAAATTGTTACTATGCGTTTTGTTCTTACATTAAATTCTAAATTTTACGAGTAATCTTCGGCACATCTATTTACAATTGTTTTTATATATAAGTCGCTTTTAGAAAATAAAAACAGATCAATCTAAATTATTTAAATAGATTAATATTAAGATAGTTTAGTATTTTATATAAAATAAAAACTTCATTAATTTAGTTTAATGTGTTTAAAATTTCTGAAAGAAAGTAAAACAAATAATATATAAAAAATAATAATTTTTAAGTCAATTCCTACTTTTTTTTTCATTATATTGCAGAAATTCCTTTATAAACGGTTTTCCTTCATTTTTTAAAATTTATTTAGCGCCATCTATTGGTAGATAAATACAACTTAAATCTAAAAAAAACTAAAATTAATTAAATAAATTTAATTACTGAATTAATATTTGAAAAAACTGTATTAACATCCAGTGTCCTCCACTACAAGTTCAAAAAAAATTTATTTGAACTCGAGTGGATAAATAAAAAGTATTTTATGAACGATTGAAAATTTGAACAAGATATATATAGGGAGAGTGTGAGCTTATAGAAGGAATTGAATAAATACAAGAAAAAGTCCATGTTTTAAAAAAAATTATGATTTTATGTTTGTAAGTTTGCCAATTTTACTTGAAACAAAAATGAGGCAGCTCTATCTTTTGCATTTTAATGAAATAAATGTTCCTGCTTTAGGCAGAGAAATTAAACTATATTTCGAAAATGATAATTTTACCATCGACACAAGCACAAATTTAAAAAGAAAAAGAACATCAGAAGTGAAAATCTTCATTTAATGAAATATACAAAGATTTTCAAAAGACAATATTTTTTTTTCAAAAAATAAAGCACAGAACTCAAGATGCTTCAATATATCTATCTATATATATATATTTCATAGAAAATCTTGTGCAGTTCTGCTTAAAGTGCCCAGTGGTGAAAAAAAGTAAAAATTAATAAAATGTCTGCTTTTTTTTTTTCTTGCTTTTTAAAAATATGTTCCAAAACATATTACTAATCATTTGTGAATCAAATGTCCTTCTCCATTTTGATCGTTAATCTAAGACCAAAATGTAAGACTCTTCTGAAAAATATCTCTTGCTGTTATCTTGTTTTGTTTGAGGCATATCCATGTACAAATGTTTTTTTTTAAAAAAAGCCTTTTTTTTATGTTTGTACATCAGTAAGCCTCGAGTTCAGTTTATATACAGGGTGATTATAATTAAAGTCCCACTTTCAAAATGCTGTAAAAAAAAGAATCACTTGTCACAATGAGTTCAAATTTGAACTGAGCATATTTGAAGAAAGGGGAAACGGTACGGCATCCATAAAAGTTCCAAAGTGAATTAATAGAAGGTGCTTAAGCGGCACAAAGAAAATAAATTCGGCTACTAGTTTTATTTTGAATCGAAATTACAACATATTTGGCATGAGTTGCACATTAAACCAGCTGTAGTGTGCAATGTGCTCGATTTTTTCGGTTTTTTGACGAAAAAAAAAGACTTTCAAGTCTTTCCACAGTTATTAACCACGGCAAGGTCATACCAAATTGGATGGAGAAATTCGGTGGTACTTTTTGAACTTTTTTCTGACGCCATACCGTTTCCCACAGATTTGATTTCCCTTGATTTTCCAGTTCAAATTTGAACTCATTGGGACGAGTGGTTATATTTTTTACAGCATTTCGAAAGTGGGACTTTAATTATAATCACCCTGGTTATTAAAACGAATCATTTGGAGAAATTGGAAGGATTCCTTTTGGAGATTCTTCGAAATCAATTCTAAGAAATAAAAATCCATAATTTGAAAATATAGTTTTTGTGGAAATTACTTTCATCATAAGTAAAACTGAAATGTTATCATTCAATTTTCTTATTAAAAGAAGACTTTTCTATAAATGAGACAATTTCAATTAAGATTTTAAAGAGTTAATTTGATTTATTTCATGTTTACCGTCACATTAACTATTTTCATGTATATTTATTAACAATTTCATTGCTGATCCGGAAATGCGTTCGTAAACACTGATGATTTTCTTTGGAGATTTTCTGATGATAATTTTTCTATTGGTACGTCTGACAATAAATATTATACACTTCCTAATGCTCTTCAGCCCTTTTCCTTAAAGATTATTACTACAAATTACCCTGGTTCTTAATGGATCCACATTTACACCAATGGCTCTGGGTGTGATGGAAATTCTGGTCTCTATTGTAAAGGATTTTTTGAGGAATCATATGCAGTTGATCTTAATGCCTCCAGTTTCAATGCTGAGATTTTTGACATAAAGGATGCAATTTTAAGCCTTCTTGAACTACCTACTAACCATAATAAAGCATTTATCTTTATCGACTCTCAAGCTGCAATCTTGGCAACTGTCTCCTATACACCTAGTGATTGCTTCCTTGTCGAAGAGGCTGAGATAAATCTGTTCAATGCAATAGTTTCTGGCAGGAAGATTGTTTTTCAGTGCATTTTCAGCCAATGCAGAGTGCCTGGAAATGAAAAGGTTGACATCTTGGCCAAAAATGGTTGTAAGAAATGGTTGTACCACGGCCACAATTTCCTTTATCCTTTCATCAATTTAGTTCTGTGGTAAAGAAAAGAATAGACAGAGCCTTAAAACAAACTTACAAACTCCTTTCAACTGATAAAACGTGGAATATACTTGTTTCATCACCCATCCCAATGGACTTGTCCTGTGCTGTTTTTACAACAAATTGTCAACTCTCACAGGATATGATTTCCTTAATAAACACTTGCGCCGCATTGGTGTAGCTACTCATGATGTCTGTCCTCTGTGCTAGTCGGGTGAAACCATGGACTTTTTACATTTGACAACAAGCACTGCACCTGATTTTATGACTTTTCATTCCGACAACTTTACCATGACTAAATTTTATAGGGTGCTAGAGTTCTTATGGCGGATATCGCTATAGTTTGATGTAGGGAAAAAAAGTTATTATTTTGATTCCAGTATTAAGGGTTTTCTTCTTAATTAGTTTATCATATTTTATACATATCTCAGGACCTTTTATTTGCAATAAAAGTTCATTGTATTGAATAGTACGATAAAAATACTATAAAATAATTAAAATTATCTTTAATTTTGAAATTTAATTTAACTCTAAAATGCAATTAATATTAAAAGTCATTCATTAAAAATCTAGATATTTTCCGAAGAACTGTAAAAAGGAAATTTATTATATTGTATAATATGCAATTAATTAATTATAAACAATTTAGTTTGTTTCTTGTAGATTAAAAATATGACAAATATTATAAAAATATTAGCTAATTTAATTTGAAGAGGAATATCCAGTTTATGATTTCGATATAGTCTCCAATTGTTCACAATTTTTTTTCTTTATTCTAAAAACTATTTTGTAATTTTTTGAAATTCCTATAATGAAAACTAAAAAATGAATCAAAGAGCGTCAAAATTTTGAAAATTTTATGAGATTTTAAAAAAATTATCAAAATATCACATTTGCCTAGAAATGAACAGAAAAAAGAAATAACTTCCATTATAATTAACTTTCCAAACTTTTAATTGTTTTGATTTTACAATTGTAGGGTTAAATAATACTTAAAACAAATTACGTTATTTAGCTACCTTGTGTGTAACTTTCCATCTTAAAACACACTTATCACATGTTCCAATATAGTCTCGAACTCAAATTCAGGAAACATTCCATTCATAAATATTGCTCGTCTTATTACCTCGTCGGTTTATTGTACTATATCCAGTTATGTGTATTTGATCTTATGTTTCATAAAAAGAGTTGTGCGGCTTTAATTTTACAACGATTTGAAAGTTTGTGTTGTGTAAGTTTTATTATTGTTCAAGTTTCTAGGGTTTTTTTGTTTCGTTTAGTGATTTTATTGAACTAGTTATTGTCTATATTTATGTTTATGTTCGTGATGGAAAAGAAATCTTGTCATGTTATAATTATTCAAATTAAACATAAATAACAATTTTTTTTTTTTTAATTTTTAAATACATATTCTAAAAATAGCAATCAGTATTCAACAATTTGTTAACAGTAAGCTTAAAATATTGAATGTTAATATATTAATGGTAAGAATTGTATTTTTCCCCTTTCATATGCACTACGTTCACTATTGTCTGGTACATCTTCTTTATGACAGTGCTTATATAATTGTGTATTAATAAATTATCATTAATAATTATCTATTTATACTATTTTTATTTAGATTTGCATATGTATATGTTTTTACTATAAAAAATTGCTTCATCAGTGAAGAGAGACATGGATATTAATAATTAAAATTATCACAATTCTATTTGCTGTTTTGCGAAATTTAAATTAATTATACGTGATTTGTAAATCATATTTTTATTTTTATTTTTATTTTTAAATCATTTATCCTAGCATGAGTTAAGCAGCTTGGGCTTTTATTTATATGCAAATATCACATTTTTAATTGCAGTTTTTGAAGTAAATATTAAATTTCATCTATATTTTCATGTACTCAAAATTTGTATTAATTGATTGATTGAAACAAACAAACATATTATTTATATGAATATTATTATTTATCATATTTTCTTCTAAGAGTTACTTAGTAGTATTACTGCAATTTAATTTAACATATTGAAACCTTATATACTTTTATACTCCTTTGATTTATGTCACTTTTCTTTTTGTCAAAAAATTTTAATAAAATTGTTTAAAAATTACTTCATTTAAATTTAGTAATTTTTTATTTTCAAAGTTTATTCTTGACAATTGCTTAAAACAATTTGACAATGAAATAAACAGTATTGTTCTATATCTACATTGCAATATTAATATCTCTATGTCTCTTCCTCTAGTAGATTATTTTAATTCTTATATAAACACTTTATAGCTTTTATTTGAAAAAAAAGTTAATTGTTATATAAATTTATTTGCCACTCTTTTTATAATGAAATTAATTCAATAATTGCAGCAAAAAAAAAAAAAAATTGTCAAACAAAATATATAAAAAAGCCAAGCAATAATAGGTTACCTCTCAGTTTTATTATTAATTTCTCTGTAGAATTAACGTAGATGTTGAGTACCTAAAATATTTCTATATTGGAACTTTAAGTAATTAAATCTCAAAATTCTAAAAACAGTGGTGTTAATTTCAAACATGTTGCCAATTTGGAAACATAAATTTCAATTATTTTAGAAAAAATAAAATTAACTGTTAATCATAAATATATAATATTTGATATAAATATCTATTTTAAAGTTTAAATTTTTTTTCTTTCTAATAGTATACAAATAATATCAATCTTTTAAAAATTGTAGAATTAAAATCTATAGTATATGAATTTACAATTTAGAAAAAGTGAAACTACTTGCTGAAGAATTTATTTTATAAAAATAGCGAATATAGACTTTAATGATCTTTTTTGAAAATAATATTTTTATTTTAAATTAAAAAATATTTTGCATTAATTATAACATTCGCTTATATTAATTATTTGATTCTATTTTAAAATGTGTGGTACATGAAAATTTTTGACTTGATGCTTATAAAGCAATTTAAGGACATTATGCTGTCCACACTTTGTACTTATGATTGAATTGTATTTTTAAATTTAATTTTTTCAAATTAAGTTTAATTTAAAAAAAGTTAAGCTAAAATACAGTTAATTGAATTTTATGAATATTTATTAAATTTCATGAGTCATTATCTTTTAATAACATTTTGTTTTATAGGATGGAATTTTATGAAGGCAGTTCATTATAGTTTAAATTGGCTATTATATTATGATTGTTGAAAATATTTTATGACTTGAGCTAATGATGACTGGAAAGTCTGAGTATGATTTTATCATCATCATATTTAAAAATATCCAGCTTTTTAGTAGAAAAATAAAATATATGGAGAAGATTGATTAATAGATTTTACAAAATTGTCATCAAAACCACACTAAAAAAGTTTGTGAAATTGTACCGGAATGTTTTTTTTTTTTTTTTATTAAAGAATTTCTCTGTGTTGATTGAGACTGAATATTAAATGCATTCAGTGATAAGTTTCTTTAAAATTTCAGATAAATGAAACACTTTTTTTTAACATATTTGTAACATTATTTTTTTATTATTTCTTGTTAATTGTTAAGCAAAAACATTAATTGAATTTATGTTAATAAAAAATTGTATTTATTCTTCTAATATATATATATATATATATATATATATATAAAATATAGCAAGATATAACATATAACAAGAGGGAGAAATAATGCTCTCATTAATTAAAAATTTCCAAAAAACATAAAAAGCTTTTCTGCTGGTTATGTATAATTAATGAAGCTGTCTACGATTTAAATATTATGTACAAAAAACATCATCTGTATAAGTAAAATGCATTTCTGCAAGTTTTTTTTTAGTAAGAAGAACCACATAAATAACGATGAATAGTGAATATTTGTATGTTGTAAAGTTGCCCTATTTTGTAAGTTGAAAAATTTATATGTGCATATGTTTTTTTTTTAATCAGGAATTATATGGCATAAATTAATATCTTGTATTTTTGTTGTAAATTATTATTCTTTCCAAATTTATTAAAATTATTGCCCAAATTTTGAACTTCATGTAATATTTATCCTTATTCATGTGGGTTCATCTATATTAAAATACTTTGTTATACAAAATTGTCAAGGAAATATAATGCATTTTATTTTTACAGAACTTCCGAAATATTTCTGGCTCATACTCTGCAAATAGTCATCAATTTTTCTAATTAAACATTATAACATCTGATAGATTTTTGTTTAAAAAATTTTAATTATTGATAAACAAAATTGTGCCCATTGTCATAATTTTTTTAATGATTGATTAAAAACCCCATTTGTATTTATTGACTTTTAAAATAATTTCTTCTAAAGATGCATATTTTCTTTTTAGGCTATTTGAAGCATTAATATCAAGCAGAAGCATACATTCTGATGTAATGTAAGAAGTATGACGACAAATGCTCCCACATCAGCAGATGCTTGTTTAAGCATTGTGCACAGTTTGATGTGTCATAGACAAGGTGGTGAATCTGAAAACTTTTCAAAAAGAGCTATTGAAAGCTTAGTTAAAAAGTTAAAAGAGAAAAGAGAGGAACTTGATAGTCTTATTACTGCCATAACTACTAATGGTGCCCATCCGAGTAAATGTGTCACAATTCAAAGAACTTTGGATGGAAGATTACAGGTAGAATAGATTTTTGTCTTGGTGATCTCATTTAATTAGAACATTGATAAACAATTTTTTAAAAATATCACAAGATTATCTGATTATTCTGAGTTATTATTATCTATTTATTATTATTTTATTACACGCATAAGGAATTTTAAAACTAACACATAAGTATCTAAACTATTGAAAACACTCAACTTGTGGCTCAGTGGCAACACATGCCTCTGATGGATATAAGAGTGGAGGTTGAATATGCTGGCAACTCTGTTGTAGACACGGTTTCAAAAAACGAGGGGACTGAATCACGTTCGTTATGTTCAGTATCTTCCCTCGTGAATCGGACTACATGATAAAGTGGAGGTTTCTGCATTTTCTCCCATACGATACACAAATGCGGTAGTTTCTCATAAAAGTCCTCTCGGAAGGCTCTTCTCTCAGCATCACGGAGTCAAGTCAGACTTTAACATCTGGGTGCTCCTTCACAACAGAAGCAACCCTCCCATTCCTTCCTTCCATGAGACCATATGAGTTCATGAACCTGGTCTAGATGTTACTGTTACCAAGTGGGATAAGAAAAAAATTTTAAATATAGCTTATCAAAAACACTTTTTTATTATTTAATTCTAATTATGAACACATTTTGTATTCAATGCATAGATTCTCTTTGCATCTTTGTTTTCTACCATGGCTCTATATTGTTTAATGGTCTTAATTATATATGCAGCATATTCAACCTGCTGAACATTTATTTTGTTATTCATGATGGCTTTATAGTGTATTATAGTTGCATAATATCTTTTAATTTATTTTAAGAGAAATTATTGGAGGTACACTTAACATAAAACTATAAAATGAAAAAAATGTTGATTCTAATAAAAATGTTTACCTATCTTACCATTTCTGTTATATTTCTCTTCTTTTCTTCTCTTCTTCTATATTTCTCTTCTCTTTGCTTTAGTATTTTGTAATTCTTGTACTTTTATTTGAAAGTCCTTTTCTGTTTTGCATTTTAATTACTACATTTTTTATCACCCAAGTTATCTGAATATAAAGGAAAAAAATTAATAATTTTACATATTTTATATTGTAATGAACAATCCATAAT
The DNA here is from genome assembly GCA_021605075.1 of Caerostris darwini. Taxonomy (NCBI): domain Eukaryota; kingdom Metazoa; phylum Arthropoda; class Arachnida; order Araneae; family Araneidae; genus Caerostris; species Caerostris darwini. The sequence goes on along the minus strand of BPLQ01009100.1, from coordinate 97,091 downwards.
GTATATTGCTTCCTTAAATACATTAATACAAGAAAATTATATAATTAATACATTCTTTCAGATAATTCCATCATACAAATTTTTTTATTCTTACTCCAATTTTGCTACATTTTGGGAGATGTGTTATGGAGTCATTACAGTAATAGTTTATTTACAGTTGACAGAATACATATTTAGAATGCTTTTGTTTATGATAATTTTCATTTTTTTTTTTTTTTTTTTTTTTTTAAGTTTTTTAAAAATGTTTTAATAAAATTTGAAATTTTAATCATGCTTTTTTATTTAAAAATATGAGCATTATTAAATTCTAATTCTGGTTTAAAAGTATATTATTTATTAAAAAGTTTGATTTATGCATGCATCTTAAATTTTCCTATTTCAGTTGAACTATTGTATTTAAATCTTTTCCAATTCAGTAAAGAGTTTTTTTTCTTTCTACATTGCATTCTATAGTATGAATGTAACCAAGGGATATTGTATCTAATGGACATGCAGTGAAGTAAGCATAGAAAATAGAACAGCAAAAATTAAACTTTTCCTTTTTCCCTGTCCATCATTATTAACTAATAATAATAATATCAAAATTTATATCAGTAAATCTTTTTATTTGTCACAAATTATATGATTAACCATGCTTTGTAAGAAAATTTCTGTTTCCAGTCCTTTTTTAATAATAAAAATTTTAATGTAAGGTAGGATTCTCCCATGAATGTCCTTGTGGTTATGTGTCAAATTTAGCTAACACATAGTAAGCATTATTTTTTTTCCCTGTAACTAAATATCATTAGACATATAGTATTAGTTAAATTTCTGTGTAAATTAATATTTAAAAATATTATTTATTTAGTAAAAAGTTAAAACAATCTTGTAATTAAATTCTGTCAAAAAATTTAAATATCTGTCATCAATCAACCCATCAGTGAACCATTTTAAATTGTAATATTTTAATGCCTTTTGAAGAAATAAGAATGGATTTAAAATGTTTTCAGGAAAAAATAAAATTCATAACACATATATAATTTAAGTTTGATCTAATAATCATGAAAGTAGGTAATATTGAACAAAGTAAATTAATGAGAATTTCTCAGACATGAGATGTAAAATATCTGTAAATGTCTTCCTTTTAAAATTTGTTGTTTTTAATGTGTAACTTTTTTTTGGGGGGGGGGGCTTTTTTTTTCTCTTCACTTACTTCTCCGGGTTTCTAAAAAATAAAATTTGTGACTTGATTTAAATTCATAAACTTCATGTGGGGTAATATATAAAAACGGTTTCAATAGGGAAAAAATCCATTTTTGTTGAATACTCTTAAAAGTAACTGTCTTTATTAAATAATAAAGACAGTTATAAGTGTAGATAGCTGTAAGCACATCTTAGCTCATATACCAACAAGATTTTGGACTTAATAAATTAGTGATAAATTCTGAGGCATGAGATGTAATACCTGTACCTCTTTTAAATTTGTTATTTTTTACATAACTTTTATAATGAGCTTCTGCAATTGTTTAATATAATTTAATGTACATAAATTCTCTTAAGTTCTTCTATGAAAATGTTTTCCTTATTATGCCATTATTAACTTCAGCGGTGTACTCCATGAGCATTTGAGTATACATTTAAAATACAAACCCTTTTACCAATAGGTCTCTAGTTACATTTTAGAAGGTTATAAATCTTTTGATGCACTCTATCGGGAGCAGAGTTGTATGGTTTGAATTTTTTTTTTTTTCCCCTTTACTGAAACAAACCTGTTTGGAGGGCTTTCATGAGTGACACCCTCGACTCGTGCATGAATTTTTTCCCACCCCTTCGGACATCTTTGAGCCTCATATACCACCTAGGTAGTAGATGAACAATCAGATAGATGATGACGGGGGAACAGTGTCTTCCAGTAGGACATTTAGTTATACCTGACCCACATTTACTTATTGCACCTTGACTTTCGATGCAAGAAACTTTTACTCATATTTTCTCATTCGTCATCAAATCTCCTTGTATTTGAAAGCAGTGACTACAACAATGCTGCTTTTGGATTCAAACCTTGACCCTACTACACACTAGTAGCACTGCCACTGTGCCACAAATCAGGCCTGTGTATTGATGGAGCTTTAGATATGTATGATAAATTATAATTATTAAATGTATTATCTCATTATGGATTGGTTGCTAGACACACTTTTAGTATTTAAAATTGAAAGAGATTTTTTACTTTTTATCTTAACTTTACAAGCCACTTAGTAGCAGACTGTAAAATATTTAAGCATGGCTTTACTACTGCTAACCTTATATGCGTGTCTTCAAGGTTTTTCTCATGTTTGGATAAAAACAGGTAAATTGCATTTTGAAATTTTGTGAGAAGTGTCTTGTACCTCTTTCATTCCATCCAATCCTTATTGATTCATGTCTACTGTTTGATATGCTAGTTCTAAGACATCTTAATGAGCATCATCATAACTAAAAGTTCAAATTTATGGATACTTTTGTACTTATGAAATATTTTTCTGTTATGACATTCAAAATTACATTCAAGTATTAAAATGTAATTTATTTCAAATTGTTGTATTAATGTGTTTTGTAATGATCACTATATTAATAACATTCTCTATATGTGGAACATAATATAGAATTTGTTTTCCATGTAATTTTTTTTTTCCTCACCAACTTTTCCAATAACAGGAATAAAAAAGACTACATAAAGAAGGCTATACAAATAGGCTTGGTTTGTGTGTATGTAGTCATTTAAAATCAATATTATTGAGGACATAATTCATTAATGTTTTTCATGAATTTATATAGAAAAACCATGTGGGAAATAAAGGTGAAAATAATCTTAAATCTAAAGTTTTTAAATTAAATATTATAATCATTTGCTAATTGCTATTATTTTGCTTAAATGTAAAATAGACATTAAAGGGATATTGAATCATATAGTTTCTTACAGCTTTGATAGTTTCTTGTTTTTTTTAAATTTCAATATTATTTTGTTTAAACCTTGGATCGATACTTTAAAAAAGATCATTGGGCACTACAAAATTGTTTTACTTTCTAACAAATGTTTATTGTTCTTCACAACTATTTTACTCTTTGTTTCATAAAATCTGTTGGAAAAAGAAATTGTTTTGTTTTATAAACATAAATTATCATTTAAAAATTATTTGTTTGTTTTAATGAGTTGGATTTAAAAAGAATTTTTTTTTTTAATTTTTTTTTTTATGTTATAGTTATGTCTTTTTAAATCATACCTGCTCTCTACAATTTTTAAAAAAATTGCTTTTTTGATACTGTATATTCCTTGTTAGTTGCTTATATTTCTTTAACTTCGTCTTCATTAAAGGCCAATTAAGAATAATCTAGACCTAGTCTTCAGTTTTGAATTTTATTTGATATATATATTTTATAAATAAAAGAAAAAATGTTAAAAAAATTTATTATTAAATAAAATGTATTCAAAATTTTAACAAATATTATGAAAGAATGTTGTAAGCAAAATAATGATAATTAGCCTTATCTTAGCATCAGTATTTTATTGATTATAAAACTGATTATTTTTATAGTTGATAAAATGTTACAGTATTAAATATTTGGCAACACCTAGTCCAAATATCCAATTTTATGAAAATTAAACATTTGTGTTAATGTGTTTCTATTTTTTTTTTTTTTTTTTAATTTTAATATAATATAAGTTTAAATTTATTTTATTCTTTGTTAAATTGTTGATACACCAGTATTGATATTTATAATACCTTGTTTTTTTCTAACATTGATACATTTATTTAGGTTGCTGGAAGAAAAGGATTTCCTCACGTGATTTATGCACGCATTTGGAGGTGGCCTGACCTTCATAAGAATGAGCTAAAACATGTAAAATATTGTCAGTATGCATTTGATTTGAAATGTGACAGTGTTTGTGTAAATCCCTACCACTATGAAAGGGTTGTTTCTCCTGCAATTGGTAAAGAACATTGTTTAGAAAAATTATTTCATTAATATCTTTGTTAGAATTGAATAAGCTTATGAAATATTATCAATGCATTTTCTTAAACATCATGATATTAAAATTTGGCCTTATGAATACTGATGTGCACAATTAAGAAAGATTTGTATTTTTAAAAAAATACTCATTCTGATTTCATTTTCTTTTTCTAAAAATTATATTTTTCTTTTAAGTTTAAAAAAAATGTTTTCCAACTGAATTTTTTAAAGAAAATGTCTTTTTAGTGCTTGAGCAATTTATTTTTCAAAATGATTTAAAAAATTAAATAAATAAATACCATAAAAATGATCAAATATGAGCAGGGAATTAAACAATTAAATGCATTAAAAAATTGGATTTATTCACACCTGCAATGCAATTTTGAAGGAAGCAGATTATTTGAAGATATTGCATAGATTCTTTTTTATTAAAAAAAGTAAATAAAACTCTAAAACATTTTCTTTCAAATGTAATTGCTGAAAAATGGACTCCGTAATATATGCATCATTAATTCTATCTATGTTTTTTGTAAAAGAAAATTATCTAAATGTTAAGATTTGAATGCAGAAATAAAAAAATATTCTGCTGCTATTTGAATATATTGGTTTAGAATTGTAAAAAATTATATTCATGATGCTTCTATGGGAATAATAAAATTTATAGTTTAGTTCTTTTATGGAAGTGAGTTTAGAATGATTTTTTTAAAAAAGATAAATTTAAAATCTTTCTGGCTTTGAAGTTCATAATTTTTAGACTAATAATAAATTGAATCGCAAGAAGAATAAAATTGCTGGTAGGTGTGATTTAAATTTATAAGTTAAAAGGGCTATTGAATTTTTATATAAATATAGTTTATAAAGTATTTAAGTACATAAAACTTTCATGCAATTAATTTAGAGAATTATGTATGAAAAAACAACATTACCTATTTTTAAAAATCTTTTCTTGCAATTTCAAATTAAATTTTATTTACAGCATTAATTATAAAGGATTTTTAAAATTATATTGATATGTTCATTCTTTTTCAGATTTGTCTGGGCTGACGCTTCAAACACCTGGTAAGTTACAAACTATTTTTCTTGATTTCTATGTTGTGAAATTCAAGTATTTTGATTTTCATCTCTATATATATTGTGATTTTGTTCTACTTAAATTTTCCTAAATTTTCAAATTCAAATTATCAAGTACAAATGGCATAATCATATGTGAAATATTAACCATTGCAACCACAATAGCATTTATTTATTTATTTTTTACAGATACTTATAACTCCAGAAGCTTGTGAAATAATAATATAGCTTAACTAGATAAAATATTATTGATACTACTATATGAATATATAGGCTTTGTCTGTACATTGAGATTTTGAAATTTTGTGTTTATTATTTTTATCACTAATTTATATCTCTCCCCCCTTCTATCTGTTTTTTCTTTATAACTGATCAAGGGCGTAACCATTGAAAATGAAAATTTCTATATGTATTCAACATGCAGTCGTTTAAAATAAATGCTTTTTACATCAGTTATCTATTACAATATGCATAGACAAATTTCTTTTTTAGTATATATTTAAAAAGAACGATAAATTTTGAATATTGTTTTCATATAATGCTTGGCATTTGTTTTTTATGTATCAATTGTTTCTGTCATTTGACTTCATTAAAAAGTTTTCCTTTTTATTAATGTATAAAAGCGAGTATTTTATTCAATATGGTTATAATAATAGCAATAAAGATTGGGGGAGATGAAAATAAGCATCTAAAAACTGTTATTAATTCATTTTTTGAATTAATTGTTATTATTTTCTTTATTTATCAATGCTCTTGTTTCAGTAAAATCTACTATTCATATCTGAAATATTTTTAATTGTTTACTTAAAAAATTTTAAGCAGCAATGTGAAGAAACTTTTCATCAAGATAGTTTCTATAGATTTATAAAATGTAGGAAAATTTATTTACAATTATTATCAAAGCATGTGAATAAAAATTTTCATTAAAGTTTGTGAAACAGTGAACCAAACAATTGGCATTGTTTTGATTTTTAGCTACTTATATTATTTTATAAACTCATCAAATGAATTTAATTTTATAACTTGGGTTTTGTAAATGAAAACCCGTTATAAAAATAAATACAAATGTCCTAATGATATAAAGACAGTTATAATTTAAGATAATTATGTACTAATTAAAGAAAGATATGTAATGTATTTTATAGTAAAACATTAAGTTAATATTCATAAATAGGTATATTTATATTAATAATTTGCAGTATTTTGTATTCATATTATAATACGAATCATAGAAATGCATATATGAGTGTTAAAACATATTGTATCAAACAAAAGTATTGATGCATAAAATGATGTATGATAATTTTTAATATGTATTTGCATATATATAAATGGCCAACCAAAGAGTGATTATTTGTGTGTGTGTGTGTGTGTGTGTGTGTGTATGTATATATATATATATATATATATATATATATATATATTATATATATAATTTTAATATTAATATTAATTGTTGATATTGTAAATAATTATCCTAATTGTAAATATTGAAAAAGATAAGAAATTGTTATGCAGATATAAATTTAAGCATATTATCATAATGTAAAGCATTCATATACAAAACTCTTCCCAATGTGATGCTGAGATAACTGGTCCTCCAAAAAGTCTTTAACATAAAGAAACTAAGTCTTTGTCTTGTGTGCAATCAGGGTGTTTGATGGTTGAGCTAGGCTGTATGTTAAGGTTTTTACTGAAGGAACTGGACACTGGTGCATTCAAATTCAATGCCTCTGTTGATGGACATACAATAACTCAGGATTTCATTATTTGAGAAGAAGACTACTGTGATAGCCTGGTAGGAACTTTATTTCCCTGATCACTTAGTCACATCCTCAATTGTCTTGAACTTAATCAGTTCATTGGAGCACTGTCATTGTCTTTTTTTTTTTTTTTTCCTCTTTCCAAGTCTTCTCCGAGTAAGTCTGTGTGTCCCCCCTTTTTTTTTTTATTTCGGATTTCTTTTATTTTTTTGCACAGACTTGCACCATTGGCTAAATCCTGAATCCAAAAGTTCACTCAAGGACAGTAATTTCCTGCTCTGAACAAAGTCCAGATGTGTAAACCCTTGACCCCTGCATGACTTTCATACGTCAAGGTGGTCAAACATCAGAAAAGTACACCACCTGGTGCATAAATCCCTTCTTAGATGGGTTACATCTCACCTGGTCAAGTTAAATTAATGAATTGCCACTTAAAAAGAATGGTTCCAGCTTGGTTTTTGTTTTCTTGCAAAAACCTGATCCTACCTGTCGTAACAAACATGATAATCTTCCTTTGTTTGAACCATATCACAGCATTCACATGGAAACATTTTAAAATTCATACACAATATATATTTAAATTATTAATTATAAAACACATACACAATATTCATTCAAAATATTAATAGCAAAATACAAACATGATATACATTTAGTAAATTAAGTACATATCAATACAACAATTTCAGGTGAAAGCCAGATGGTCAAAAGTGAATATGGTGAGTTGGATTGCGGTCCTAGTAATCTGCAAACAATTCAGCATACTCCTCAAACTATACAACACCATCCAGCCCAGCCACCAACAGATCCGTTTGGTAGGCCACTGATGGCAACTACTCAAGGTAAATTAGTATAAAAAGATGAATGAAAATGTGCTTTTATTGAATTTCTATTTTTATTATCAAAAAGGGGAATAATACATATTCCATTGTGAAGTTGAATATATGTTCTTTAATAATTAATTTTTGAAACCTAAATTTTTCTATTGCAAAGATCGTTTTAAAAAAATATTATTCATATGTAATTTGAAATTAAGTTAATTATTCAAATCAAATTACATATTACATTTAATTATGCAATATTTCATTCAATCTTTTTACTGTCAATAACAGAAGCTGTAATTGTTCTAAAAATTTCTTTTCAATCAAAATTACTTGTATGAATACTATATAACTGAATATAGACCTCCCCACCCCCTTCTTTACTTTGCCAAATTCAAAAATCTATTTATTAAACTTTTTAAAGATCTTGATTTACAAATTCTTGGAAGCTCATTTCAAAAGTAAGTTAATTTTAAAATTCTTATTATGGAATTTAATTTTTTTTAATCCAAAGGGTTTTTTTTTCTTGTTTTTTTTTCCAATTGTAATTTTAAAATGTCATGCCCTTTGCTAACAAATCATATTATATACACAATGGCCAATTGACTAGCTCTCCTGCCTTTGGTACCACAGGCTTCAAAGTTCAAATCATGGATAGCATGGATGTTTGTTAGTGGTTTGGAAAACCCATAATAAATTGTAGGTTGTGGTCTAATTAGACTAAAGTGTGCAAAAAATGACCGTAGAGTGACAAACCAAATATACTATATACAGATCTTTCCATTTAATTGTGAAGTTACTGAACTCGCATCCTTATAGAGTAGTGATATAATAGAGTGCATGTAGGATTTCTGTTTTAAATTAATTTATTTATCATGTGATGATAGGACAGTTCAGCAAACCACTCTTCCCCCCCCATTGATTTGTATAAGACTTTATGCATTGTTAACTTATAGTATGTTTAAAAGATAGTTTAACGCATGAAAAAATGCTTTGTATATTCTTGTGTCAAAAAATTTATGAAGGAGGGCTTGATACTTAATACAAATTCATAGGAATTTGTTATATTGAATATAAATAGAATGTTATAAAAGTAATTTTATGGAATTCATGTTATTCATATCATATTTATATCAGAGTGTAGTATGCTAGATGTATTGATGAATACTTATCTATTGATCAAAAAGTCCCAGAATTTTTTTTTAATCATTTGTGATATTAAGTAAAAGATTTTTTTCTTTTTTTAAGATAGCATATATTAGTGCTCTTAAAGTATATTTTAAATTCACATATGTATAGAATGTAGGCTTGCAATTATGTTGAAATTTTTTTCAGAGACTTTTAATTATTTTATCTCTTTGATTTTTAATCTAATAAATAAGGTTATTTAATTTTAAAATGATTAAATTGTGTGGCTTTATATAAACATTCATAAATTATGTAATAAGTGAATAATAGGATTGTAAATAAATGCATAAATATTAAAACAAGAAACAAAATATTAATATATTTTGCAATGATATCTCATTACTTTTTTGTTTTTGGTAAAATGAACATAATTTTGATCCACGTTTTCAAATAATGCAATTTCTTGTCTAGTTTAAGTAACACTTTGATCAATCCTTTTACTACAATTTTTTAGTGATTTCTCTTTCTTAATTGTTTTGTTTCAAATATTAATAAAATTTTATTTGGACAGTTTACCATCTTGATTTTCTATATTGGTGATACTGATTTTTATATCAAGAGTTCTTGCAATTTCAATGATTTTTAGACTATTTTTTTCCCTTGTATATAATTGAAAGATTTCATAATTGAACATCAATTTAAAATGAAGATTACCAGTATATGTGGTTTATGTGATATCTTAATTCAGTAATGTATAAAAATTCTATATGGCTTAAAATTGCAATTACTCTCCTATCTCATGGAATTTCTTAGAACTTTTATATAACATACTATTTGTTGAATGAATATATAATGGATGGATTGATATAATGGATAACTCTTATAAAATGGACTTGACGGAGTTGACTTGATCAGATATTTTTAGATTTATAAGCTTAATTTAAGCTGCTTTATCTACATTTATTCAAATAAAACATAATGATTTTTTCAACTCAGTATTTTACTAAAATAAAAGGAGTCTATAAAATGAAGTTATCTTGATTCATCATTCAATAGATGTTTCCTCTTATGTCTTACTTTTAAAAATTAAATTTGAATTATTATGTTTCAATAAAAATACTATTTAAAGTTATTTAATGTAACTTTGTTTTGTGTACTTAAATTTTGTTACAAAAATCTTTTGTAAGAAATAGAAATAGCCTTTGCAGATTTTTACTTCAAGGATTTATTTAATGTAGTAATAAATTCTAGGGAACATGTTTTGATATGACACAGAACATATTTCTTGTAACTTGATAATGAAGAAATTGAATATTTCACTGAAGGGCTGATAATATTTTGTCTATCAAGTAACTATTTTTGTCTGTAAATGGTTTTAAAAAGATAATTATTGTTCAGATTATCTGCTAAATTGTTGTCTCTTTTAGTTGCAGCTTCTGTCATTCCAAGTATTTCTCCACAGTCCCAGCCAGTTACTCAACCCCTCACAGTATGTACCCAGCAGCTACAATCTGTCGCCCCTCCACTCTCTGCTACATCTGCTTCGCTCTCCACTCCCCCCACCACACCTTCTGTTGCCCCCCTCTCCACTCCATCGCCTGGATTCTTCTCCCCTGGTCCTGAGGCACACACCATGTCACAAAGTAAGACTCTGTACTTCTCTTCACAAAGATACTCAAACCAAAAAATCCAGTTATCAGTAGTTCATTGATCCTTTTAACTAATTTCATTGTCATACTTAATATCATTGTAGCTCTAACATTTAACAGCTTATTTTTAAATATGTGGATACTTTTTAGATTAATTATTCAGAAATAAAAAAAAGTGTTCAAATTTGTTTTGTTAGTTGTATTTAATCAATAATGTGTTGAATAATGTGCCACAGGTTGACCACCCCAAGTATAGCATGTTCCAAAGTGCATGATAGTCTACAATGTTCTGTAACCCTAATAAAGTAAAATTAGGAATTAAATTCATAACTTCATCCTATGAAGCTTCTATAATTAAATTCGTGCCAAAACTTAATTGACTTAAACATGGTAGAGCTTTTATGAAATTCATAAGTAAGGAATAAAGGTTGCTGTATTCTGCAGTAGGTTTATATCTGTGTCTATTGCTTATAAGCTGCTGGCTCAAATTATGTTTATATAAGAATTGCCAAAAAGAGACTTAAAAAAAAGCAATCTTCGGTATATTGCAATTGCTATTTATTTAATATACGAGAATAATGCATTGTATTTATTTTGTTTTTAATGTAAATACAATGCTTTTAAAAGTAACCTTTAAAATAAATTTTGCTCAATGTCCATCTTCTCCATTTTCAAAAGAATGTATTGTATAATACATTGCCAGAAAATGTTTTGAACATTTTCAACAGAAGAAAAAATGTTAAAAGCATCTTTAAGGTATTTTCTTATAATTATTTATTTTTATTTATAAATGTGTTTAAGATTTGAATAACCTTAATTGAAAATTTAAAATGTTTCTTTTTTTATTTTATTTTAGTCAATGGAAATACGACCTTAGATTCACTTTCTCCTCATTTAACTCCAAATACTATTAATGGTCTTGGAACATCACCACCACAGCAAGCTGTTCCTCAGAGTTTTACTTCTAACAGTAGTACTTATCTTTTACCTTCTTTGTTTCAATTATTTTTTTAAAATTATTTCATGAGTAATATACATATAATTCAGACATGCCAATTCAACCAGATTTTCTAGAGATATTCCAGAAGAACACAGAACCTTTGTACTACTGTTGTATTGCTACAGAAATTTTAGATCTAAAATTTAAAGAAAGCAAAATTTAAAAAGAGCAAAAATCTAAAATTTTCAGTAAAAACAACAGAGGATGGTCCTTGGGGTGGGGCTGCAATAATGAACTCCAGACCTTACCCATCACAACTTCAACACTGTCATTTTGGAGGGACATTTGGAATCTATTTATTGCACCACAGATTTGCGGGTAGGATAGAGTAAAATATGGTTGTTGCAAATTGCATTCATTTTTTTACGAGCATGTCAGCTTTTTCATTTTCTGGAATTTTGAAATCATGCTACCTTTCCTGACATGGTCACCTAAATATTGCCATGTCTGTATAATTTAATCAGCTAATATAAATTAACTAATAGCTGTAATTAAATCTGTAATTTAAAACTTTCATTTTTATTTATTAATATCTGTTTTCAAGGAATTCTAAGGATATTACAATTACCTCTCTATTTTTACAGGATGTCTATTAAACATTTCGTTTTATCCTTTATTTTATAATTAAAAGTTATATAAAGTCATCTGTGCTTTCAAAAATAGAGTTTGGCAACTATGGAAATATAAAGCATGGCATAATTTATTCTGTGAATATGTATACAGTTGTAGTTGTTTTTGTAAATAAGATAGCAAGACTTTTCATGTTCATTAAACTTAATTTATTTTCTTATATTAAAAGAAAGTAGTGTTTTCTTTTTATCAGCAGATATAATCTCATACCTATTCATATTTTAGATAGTAAAAAGATTAATTTTAACAAGGGCGACTGTTCTTTAAAGTGTGTATTGTATTTGACTTTATTGAAATGAAGAAAGATAAATTACAAATTAAAATTCACTAATTTTGCTTAAATAAATGGTATTAATAAAGTAATTTTAAATGTGCATTATTAAAATTTTTACTTCAGGATGTACATATACACTGACTACCAATAAGTATTTGGACACCTGTGATAGAAAAGAAAAACAACATTATTCAAAATCAATAGTTGGTAGAGCCTCCACGAGAGGCAATTACAGCGTGAACCCTCCGGGGCATACTTTCCACAAGTCTTTGTATGACAGCTAGTGGTATTTTCTTCCACTCGGCTTGGAGAAGACATAGAAGTTCCTTCACCGATTTTACACCCCTGAATTGGGCGATGCAACGCGTCCCAGAGGTTCTCGATAGGGTTGAGAACTGGGCAGGCCAGTCCATTCGATGAACTCCATTGGCACCATACCAAGCCTTGGTTAACGTCGAAACATGACAACTGGCATTGTCGTCCTGAAAGTAACAGGGGTCCAACCCGTAAAACTGCCACAACGTAGGAAGCACATTGTCATCCAAAATAGTGCAGTAGGCATCGGCGTTGAGCTTACCATGAATGGGGACCAAGGGTCCCAGTCCATACCAGGAGAAACACCACCAGACCATAATTCCACCTCTGCCCCGAACTTGACTGTTGGTACAATGCATTCTGGCAGGAGACGTTCTCCAGGCAGACGCCAGACCCAGACCCTGCCATCCGAACGGTAAAGGGTGAACCTTGATTCGTCATTCCAAAGAATCCGTTTCCACTGATCTACAGTCCAATTTCGATGTGCTTTGCACCACATTAACCGAGCAGCACGGGTGGACTTTGTGATTAAAGGCTTATGGGCAGCAGCACGACCATGAAAACCATGCAGATGTGCTTCCTTACGGATGGTATTAATTGAAACAGTACTCACGGATGAGGGCCATTGGTTGGGTGCGGTTCTTCCGAATTTCTCTGGTGAGCACTCGTCGGTCTCTATCTCCCAGTTTCGTTGGTCTGCCGACTCGGGGCACATTCCGACAATCACCGCTCACCTTCCACTTCTTAATCATATAGGCCACTATCGATTTTGGGTACTTCAGATCGCTAGATATGTCCCTTAAGGATCGGCCACATTTGTGATACCCGATAATTATACCTGTCTCGAAATCAGAGAGCTCCGAACTGCGCGGCATCTTGCATGCGACTAATGCCGATGCTGTTTCCTACACGATATATACCGGCGGAGTCCGTGACGTACCTCAGGACCGCAAATATCGTCATTTGCATAGATGTCCAAATATTTATTGGTAGTCAGTGTAGAAGGAGCTATTAACAATTAACCAACTAATATTTAGTAATCAATCTTATGACAATTTAATTTCTGGAATAAGTAATTTTTCTTTACTGCAATAATCATTTTATTGCATTAAAATGTATTATTATTATTTTGTAGATTCATCAAATACATGGAGAGGAAGCACATTGACATACACTGAGACAATGATACCTCCAGAAAACTCTATTTCGATAATGCCTCAAGGTGGTGCTTATTGTAAGTATTACTTATGCATTGCTATTACTTATGACTATGTTCCTATGTTTAATTACCAAATAATCTTAATACTTTTAGGGTACTTAGCCTTTTAATTATTAAACTTATATTTTTCGTTATAATTTTTAAAATTAACAGTTATGTTATACAATGAAATTTTCTGTATCTTATATTTTGAAAATCATGAGCAAATGAGATTTGTATTCAATGTAAGTGTTCAATTGCTAAATTTAACTTAATATTTTATTTTAAGAATTAATTTCTAGAGAGAATATAGTTAAAAAGCGTAGATTATCTCATTTAATAAATAGTTTTGTAATCAAAAAAAAATTTTTTTTTTTTTTAAATCTGTTACACTAATTTTGATCTTCTTTCTGTGCAAGGGTCCCGCCCACAGTTACGTACAGATGTTGCTTTACAAGGCGGTCCTCTTTCCGATCAACCTGGTAAGTAAAATACAATGATAACAATTGTCCACATGTTATAATAATGACCATGTTCTGCTGCTTAAATTTTTTGAAAAGATTTTAAAGAAATTATATTTATTGAAAAGGATGATTACATTATTAGTTTAGAGTTTTACACAGTGGCAATAGATTCTTGTACAGTCAGTTAATATATTATGCATTATAGGAATTAAAGGAAATTATAATAACATTAAAGGAAATTATAATATATGATTATTTTTCACTAATGTGAATAATATAATGTAATATGTGTGAAATGATGATTGCTGTGCAAACTTTATTTTTTGTATTGTTTTAAATAGGACAATATCTTAAGAATAAGTGGCATGTATATACTCTATTGCCTCAAAAAAGAAAAAAAATATATTAATGTATACAATAAAATCTGTACAAATACAGTTATTAATCACAAACCACAATTTAAGTTGAGACGCAACTTTAAAAATACTATTTTAAAATGACACTGTATTTATGACTGCACAATATTAATTTTTTATATCAGAGATTTATGCAATATATAAACTTTAAAAAGTAATCATTACACTGTAGGCACTGGTTAAGTAACTTTAAGAGAGTTCTATAAAAGCTTTTCCATGTTTGTTCATTCTTTCATTCTTTCTAATTTATAATTGACCTTCAGTAATTGTGAAGATATGTAATAAAATTAGTATTTATTGTGCATAGTAAATTATTTGGTGCAACATAATCAAATTAGCCCTTGTGCCTGGAAAAAATACCTATTAAACCTGATCAACATAAATTGTTATTTATGAAAATATCAGTTTAAGTCTAAAACCACAAATTTGGCTTCATTTTTCGTACAATACATAATTCTAATTTAATGTATTAATATTAATGGTATTCAGATATTTAACATCGGACTTGCCGGTTTTCAAAACTGATATACCTCTTTAGAAATGATTGGCAAATCTGATGATAATTTATATATTGTACACCTGTGTTAAATGTATCTGATTTCCTATATTTGGTATTTGTTCATCAGAACTTCATTCTCTCACTCATTTCGTTGTTTATGATTCAAAAATATGTTCTTTATTCAAAGTTTTAAATCTGTATGAAATTAATATATCATAATATTACGATGTTGGATGATAAAATTGATTTTAGAAATTTCAACACCACTTAGCTCTATCCTCCATCCTACCTTAGTGCTTTTAATTTTTATTTCTTCTAATGTTCAATAAGGGTCATTTGAAAATACATTAGTATGTTTTATCAAATTATTTTAAAATACTCTTTTCTTTTCATAGCTCCTGAATATTGGTGCTCTATTGCATACTTTGAACTTGATCAACAAGTAGGAGAAACCTTTAAAGTTTCTTCCACTTATAACAGTGTAATAGTAGATGGTTATGTTGATCCTTCCGGTGGAAATCGCTTTTGCTTAGGTGCCCTTTCTAATGTACATAGGACAGAACAGAGTGAGAGGCCCAGGTATATTGCAGTTTTATATTCATTTAACAATTTAAAACTATTTTGTGTTTGCTAACATTGAATTTATGTTATAACTAAAAAATTAACTAAATCTAGCTGTTTTTTTTCTATAAAAATGCTCATGCTGAACTGCAAACAAAAAAGTATTATTGATTTATTAGCATTGGAAAAATGTATTCTTCATTTGTTTTTGCAAAAATAATTGTTGAGATTAATTATGAAACCCACAAAACTGAATGTGCTGATAATTCATATGAAAATTTTCTATAGTAATATAAGATTTAGATAAACATAAATGACCTGGGTAATAATAGAAAATCGGAGCATGTAAAGTTTTTATTGACTTATATTTATCCTTACCTAATCTATTTAAAAATTATACTAAAATCCTGCGTATTAGGTACTAAAAATATTATAAATTAAATTTTAAAACATTTCTCATCAGTCAATTCCATATTATAACAAATTTCAATTATTGTTTGAAGATAGTTTATAAAAACAGTTGCAAATCTTTTTTTCTGAAATGATATTGTTTCCTATTTTTAAAAATATATTTATTTTTTATATTTCTAAATATCAAATACAGAATTTTGACTAAGAAAAATATAAATGATTAAAAAAATTTATTTTCTATAGCACATGAGATATGCTTTAAATCAGAGGTGGCCAACCAAAATGATCTTACAAGCCACTTTGTAAATGTATCAGATTAGATTAGATCCCATATTAGATTTAGACCCACTATAAACATTTTTTGAAGTGAAAAATTGTAACATAATGAGTTATTATTATTGTGTTTACTGTTATTCTTACATGTATACATAGATAATATAATAATAATGATACTAAATGCATATTGTATATATAACACTAAAAATGAAATTATTAAAGAATATTTATTTTACTAATGCGATATTTGTTATTTGCACATCATAATGGGTGTTGCAGCTTAGCGTACGTTATATTTGAGCCTGTTTTGTGTTTAGTCAGTTTCATTTTTGAAAAAAACGATTCACAGGTGTAAGTTGAACCAAAAGCGGTAACAGCTTTTTATGCCAAAAATTGTCAAATTGGAAAATTTCTCTTTTGCGATATAAGTGTTATAAATATCTAATTTGATTCTGATGTGATGATCAACTGAGCCTAACTAGGGATAATCACCGAGGCCACTTAAAGTGAAAATAGAACCTGTTAATTAGATGTTCCAGAATATAATTTAATTATTTTGCAAACTCATAACTGTAAACTCATAAATAAAACAAGCAATATCTGTCACATATACACAAAAATATTATTTTAAAATCAATTCACTACTTTTTCCATTATAAAATAAATATATTTTGTAAAAGTGTGATAAATCTAACAGGCCAGAAAAATGTTCAGGGTGGGCTACGAGTTGGCCACCCCTGCTTTAAATGACAAACCTTTGAAACATATCTCTTGTGTTATTAAATATTATTTCATGATTCCTTGTAGTATAATATTATTTCATGATGAAATATCAAGCCACATATGAAACTGTATTTAAAAAAAAATTATTGGATTTCTTAGTTGCAGTTTATCTTTATTATTGAATGCTGCTCTGAATATTGAATTGTTATTAATAAGTCAGTCATCTATATTACAAACTTAGTTTGATATATATATTTCTGTATCTAGGGCCATAATAAATTTTGATAATGTTCTTGTTATGCTACGAGGATAAATCAATAATGCTACGACCCGCAAATCAACACATATGACTGTATTTTGACAGCAGTCTATTGAGAGATGGTCTAAAGAAATAAACTTGTTTTGTTACCAAGAGCACCATTTTTGTAATATTGTAAATATTTATTGACCTGACTTCAATTATTATAGGTGCTGATGCAGTGAAAAATTAAAAACTGAATTCAGAATTTGATAACACTTAAATTGTCACAAGGGAATAAGTAGAGTAGTTTAATGACATTTTCTTCTTAATAGCATTCCAAACACTAGTAAAATCTTTGAAATTTGTAAAAGATGGGATTCTCAACAGGTTCATTGTTTTAGTATAAAATTATAAAACATTTAATTTATTAAATTGGTGATATTTTATTAATAAATTTATTTGTTTACATAGTAGAAAATATTGTGTAATAATTTTAATATTTTTTATTCTATAATATTATATTTGATTTTCCTAGACTTCATATTGGCAAAGGAGTTCAGTTAGACCTTCGAGGCGAGGGTGACGTTTGGCTTCGGTGTCTGAGTGACCACAGTGTATTTGTTCAGAGTTATTACTTGGACAGAGAGGCTGGACGAGCTCCCGGTGATGCTGTTCACAAGATTTATTCAAGTGCCTATATCAAGGTGAGTAATATTATTAATATTTTTTGCTGTAATTTGCAATAGAAAGGAATAATTAACCTCGTGGCGATATTTTAAATGAAAGGTTGTCTTAAAACATAAATTAAGTCTTAAAACATAACTAAGCACACTTAATTAAATTATTAAAACTTACTTAAATTATTGTCTTAAAACATAATTGCTAACATAAATTAAGCTACACTTAAATTATATTATCAATAGTTATGACGTAAAAATTTACTATATGCTCAATTATTTTTCTTATACTTAGAATTTCAAGAAATAAAAAAAATATAGCTTGAAGAAA
This sequence comes from Caerostris darwini, assembly GCA_021605075.1. Lineage (NCBI taxonomy): Eukaryota > Metazoa > Arthropoda > Arachnida > Araneae > Araneidae > Caerostris > Caerostris darwini. The sequence goes on along the minus strand of BPLQ01009100.1, from coordinate 78,671 downwards.
ATATAAAATTTTATGTTGCCGAATGGAAATCCTTGATAGAAAAGATACCCTAATCATCTTTTTGTGAAATGTATTTACAATATCACAATACAAATATTTCATTCGTAAATTATAAGGTAAATAATGGAGTATGTATGCATGTGTAGAATTAAGTAAAGTTTAATGATACGTTCAAAATAAAAATGTATCACTTGTAATAATTCAGAGCAATTATTAATTTAATATACCAAACATGAGAGCTTAGACTATGTAAGAATCTAATCTTTCTTATTCAATTGTTGTGCAGTTCTACAAAGTTGTGCAAGTCACAGCTTCGAACATCCTATTAACATATTATTAATTAACTAAACACTTTCATTTATATTTTTTTCATAACAATATGACAAAATGTACTAAAATCAAAATGCATTTAAAATGCCTTCAATTATCTACTTTTCTTAATAATACAATTCATTGCATCATTGTAATTCATTCATTATACTTGCATCATTACATTGTATTACTACTAAGAAAAGTAAATAATAAACTGAGAATAGGAAAAAATATTTTTGTTTATAGTTCAACCAAAGATTGTTAGATTAAACGTCCTATTTAATGGCGGAAACTGATAATTGATATACATTTTGCAAAATAACTGAAAGAAAAAAATATAACAGTTAGCTGGAAATTCTTTATCTAGTTTTTCTATTAATATCATGTAATCTTAAAATTTTATTAAAAATTAAAATTCGCTTTGTCGCATTTAAAATTCAAGATCAATGATAGTTCCTCTCTATGATGCTACTCTGTCTTTTTAATATGTTAAACTTTACCTCTTTCCAATTTTCCATGTGATTGGTGGTCAGACTAGATTTATGTCCCTTTTTATTTAAAACTACCATACTAATATTATGATTTTTAATTTTTGGAAAATATAGATAGACAAACAACAAAACTCTTGTTTTTATGGGTAGAAAAATGGTCTTGTTGATATGTTAAAAATATTGCTAGAAATAAATTATTGTTGTAGATATATCTAACTGCATTTTACATTATATTAATGTTTTTTATAGATATGCTTTAAAAAATTTTTATACATAATGCAATATATAATAAATTGCAGAAAATAACATTAATATTCTTCTTACAATAACAAATATAATCCAGTGTTGATTGGTTTGTTTAAATGTAATGTACTAAATTTTAATATAATTTAATAAAATAAAATATTAATTGCAATTTTAAAATTAAATTAGAAATTTTAAAAAGGTGTACTTTGAGATTTCTAATTTAATTCAATTAATTTCTAATGAATTCATAATTTAAATTAGTATTATTCTTAGAAATGAAGTATTTATAAATAATTCTTTCTTTCATTGATTTGTGCAAGGAATAATCTATAGTACTTTACTGAATGCAAGGAATAATTAGCCCTTTTCTATGGGCTTATATCTTGATCTCTAGCTTAAATCAATATGTTTAAGGACTTTGTAAATAGGAATAATTTAACTTAATTTGCATAGCTGTTCTGTATTTGTTGTTTGGTATAATTTTGGTTGGTTTATTTGGTTTTAATTGTTTTCTAAAGAAAAAAAATTCATGATGTTACAAATATTATCCATTTTTATATAAACCGTAAAATAGAGTAAAATTATTTATCAACAAATACTAAAGAAGTATCCTTTAAATTTTACTTTTAAAAATTTAGGATCTGCAATGTTCAAACATAAACTACAATTCCATTTTCTGGTATTAGTTGATAAGAAATTTTCATAATGCTGTGTATGAATAATACATATTTGAATCCTGTTATTTAATAATATTTGATTATAGGTTTTTGACTTACGACAATGCCATGGACAAATGCAACAACAAGCCGCAACTGCGCAAGTTGCTGCTGCAGCCCAAGCAGCAGCTGTAGCTGGTCAAATTCCAGGACCGAATTCTGTTGGAGGAATAGCACCTGCAATTAGTAATTACTTTTCATTTTCTTTCTTTTTGTTCATTTTTAATATTTATAGAATGCTTCCTAGAACAAGTTCATGAGTTCTAGAATAAAAAGTAAAAAATTAATTTAAAAAAAAACTGTTTTTAATAAGTAAAATCATATGAACATCACTCATTTAAAAAAATTTATTTTGTTAATTATGTTACATCCAAAATAAAATAATAAATGTTAAATGTTAAAATTTAAGAAAGGTTTGATTCAGCACCAACTTAAGACTCAGTCACCTAGCAAACAGTTTAACATAGATTATATTGTCCTGTGCATATGCATTCCTTGTTAAAGGTACTTTCAGAATATGAACATAATATGCATATGGAGCATATTTATTCATATATCAAACCTCACCTGGCATTCAGTAGTTTGCCATTTTCTGTAATCAGTACCGCGCCTTTACTTTTAGGGTATTTTTATATTCTAAAAGTAATTGGGTGTTAGTGTGTTTTTATTAGGGGGGGATTTAGGGTATTTTTATACCCTAAAATTACCCTTTTATAAATTTAGGTGTTTGTTGACCATGACCACCATAAGGCAAAACATTGATGCTCGCTGAATAATGATATATCTTTTTAGATATTTATATTGTCTATGTAGATTTGGAGTGTGCATAAATACATTAATCATGTTCATAATTTAATCATTTAAATTTTTATCTCGGATGCTTTATCTTTGATAATTCCCCCTTACAGCTATATTGGCACTCAATAATCCAGCATAGTGGTCATTGCAATTATGCTGGATTAAAGAAAAGTTATTGTAATTAAAACACATTTCTTTCCCCTAGGTTTATCTGCAGCTGCTGGTATTGGAGTAGATGATCTGAGGAGACTGTGCATTTTAAGACTGAGTTTTGTGAAAGGTTGGGGTCCAGACTATCCCAGGCAGAGCATCAAAGAAACCCCCTGTTGGATCGAAGTTCACTTACACAGGGCTCTTCAGCTCTTGGATGAAGTCCTACACAACATGCCCATCGCCCATCCATAATTCAGTTCATGTAAAGTTCTGACCAAACTGCCAACACAAACAGCTTGTGATCTTTATTTAACAAAAAAAAAATTAATTTCTTTTTTTTTTTATTTATCATGTGCAATCTTGATGTTTTATTATTATTATTACTACTACTACTATTCGATGAAAGCTCTATCAAGTTGGAACCTGTTTTATTAGTGCAATTTTTTATTTTAACATTTTTTTTTTTCGTTTACTGATTTAATTTCTTACCGAGACTCAATAAACCAAATGAATGTTTATTTTTAAACGTTTCTTTTATTGTTGTCCAAAAAAAGTGTTTACTTTTTTTTTTTTGTTAAATACACAATATAACATAATAAATCATTTAATTAATTTTCCATATGTTTATCCCTTTTTATATTTCAGAATATATAAATTTTAAAATAATATATTTTTAAATTCCCCCCCCTCCCTTTTTTTTTTTTTTTTTGGCTCTTAATGAAATTAGTCTTGTTTTTTGTATTTGTTTGTATTAAGGTAGTTTTTAAATTTTTAAGTGATTTTACTTAGTAAATAATTTATATTCTGTTCTACCTTATACAGCAATATTAAAAAAAAATAAGAACAGAAAATCTTAAATTAAAAGAAAGTTTAATTTGTTACTTGACAAGTATCACTCCTGCTTTAAAACACGCTTTTCAGTACACTTCGGAATTTGAAGAAAATATAGCAGATTACTTTTTTTATTAAATCTTTGTACAATTATCTTTTATTTTGAACTCACAAGCTGCAAAAATATTATTTTAAATTATAATTTTTTTAAAATTATTTTTAAAATTGCTTGCTTATTCAAAATGATTTCTCTAGCCATCTCAAGGTGTATGAGGATTGTTTTCCCTTATTTAAAAAAAAATCCCAATAATTAAAAGTAAAGTGCATCGGAGGACCAAAAAAAAAAAAAAAGTTTGTTTTCATCACTCATACGAACACACTGCTTGGAAAGAAAAGTATACATGTTGCTATTTTAAATGTTACAGTTTAAAAAGATTGTTACATTTTAAGAATATTTATAAATTGATTTGATGAATTGTGTTGTTATATTGCATAAATAATTTTGTAGTTTTTGTGATTATATACTTTTTAATAGTTGTCCAATCTTATTTTTTCCTTCTGACCTTATTTTCTGGAAGAAAAAGTAAAACTTTTTTCATGCTTAATATTATTATTGGTTCATGTTTTGTGGTTATTTTATTTTTCATATGTTTAAATAAATTCTCTGTCCCAATACTATCCATTGGATGCATGACAATCCTTTATATTTTATCTGCACCTTTAAATATCACTTGAGTCTAAATTAACTTTTCTTTTCTCCATACCTAAGGCTGTATAGCCCTTCACCAGTTAAAAAGGTGAGGGTAGAACATAGTGAGTCATGTATAGACCATTCATTGACGGCTGTTGATTAGAGGACAAGGCCCTTTTTAATAATTAAATTAATTTTTAATAAATAATTAAATTTTGTGGTAACTGCTCCTCATTTGCATGATGTATGGAAGAAATGAATGAACTTTGTTGAAGTGTATGTAATTTTTACTAATCTCATTTATTTTTTCCTTTTTCTGAATATTATTCATTAACGTTTCAATATTCTCCTTTCCGAATTACCGTGCAATTTCTCCGCTGGGTCACAATTTCCCTTCCAATCGTTTTTGTTTCAATTGTTTTTTTATTATCTTCTTAAAAGTTATAATATAAAAAAAATATATAAATAATAAATTTTTTTTTTTAATAAATAAATAATATATATATATATTATTTATTTATTAAAAAAAAACTCTTTTTTTTATCTAATCAATGGGCTTAAAGTTTAATAAACTTCTCCATTCACAAAGCAGGAGATAGAGGTTGCTATGCAACTAAGGCTCTCCGTCAATCTGCAAGTCATCCTTTTTTAACTAGTAAATAACAGCACCTCCCTAATGTTATTACCCTGAAAATTGGAAACATTTGCCCCATTAAAAATAAAATACAATTTCTGTTAATAAAAAATATCAATTATTCTTTCTAATCCTATCTTTTGTTTTGTGTATATTTAAAATGGATTCAGTCATTTACTATCTTAATTTATTTTTGATGATAGGATTTGCAACAATCTGATTTTCTGCCTGTATTATCAAATTTAAAAAAAAATTTTTAGTTGCGATAAAATACTAAGTGGTTAAAATAGCAAGAAATCAAGTATGGTTGAAATTGCATGAATAATAGTTTGCTAAGGTAAGAAAATCTTATTTTTGTTTTATTATTTAGCACAAATTACATCCTTGTGATTTTTAAAAAATAGATATTTAGTCAAATTAAAAAAAAAAAAAAAGCTTTTATACAATTTGTTATTAAAACTGTTCAAAAAAGAATTAAAAAAAAATTCTGCTGAACGAATTATTCCCCCCTCCCCTTTTAAATATGGGCAGCTATGTTATGCATTTAAAAAATATACATAATAAATTATTTTATTAATTTTGCTGTTTTATCACTTTACATTGCATGAAATAAATTTGCAATTATATAAATTGAATATACATCATGGATTCTGATACTTATTTAAATGTAATCAATTTGTTATTGTGTAATGTGTGTATAAACCATGTAAATATTTTTTAAAAAAAACCTAGGAAGTTTGCAGATTTTTCACTTTTCTTTCCAAGCTGTTTTCGTACATCACATTGTACATGTTCAGTCCTCGAATCGATATAAAAAGCTGTGCTTTGACTGGGGTGAGACCTTTTGCAGAAGGAGAACATATGTTTTGTAGGTGTTTGAAACTTTTCATTTCTTATAGATCACCCTCTCGATATATTTGCAATGGTCGATTCTGTACAAAAAGAAAAGAAAAAAAACATTGTGTAAAATTATATTTCGCCTTTTGTTGGCATGTACATCATAATGTTAATAAATGAGCTCTATAAAATGATAAATTGTTTAAATATTTTGTATGCTTTCATTGTGTGTGTGTGTTTTTTTTTTTTTTTTTGCAATTATGTGCAAAAACTTTTTCCACAGAAAGTCTACACTATTGTTATATCTAGAAATAAAAAAATTTTAAAAAATAAGATTTGTTAAAATATATAAACTTGCAATTTCTGCACTTTCTTATTGTAGATTAATAGGAGATCCTTTGCCGCGTAGCAGTCACTAGCTCCTTCATTGTAAAGTGTTGAAACAGAGCGGTGGTCTCATGCCCTTTGAGTTAATAAGAAAAAGAGATAATTAAATGCCCCTTTAAAAAAAAAAGAATTTTTATTTAATAAAATTATAAAATAAAAATTTCAAAGGTGTAGATGTTGATGAAATCAGTTGCACGAAATCAAAAAATAAAACAGAATGAGCAAGGGTCAAATTAGTAGAAAAACGACCTTTTTTCATCTATACAGTTGTGGGGAATAAGTCAGTCGGAGCAGGAGAAAATCGTATGGATAAGGAATTAATTTAAAATATTTAGAACAGTGCAATTTCTTTTGCTAAATTTACGGGAAGAAATATCATAATCGTAATTTTGTAGGATATTTAATACAGGGTTATTGATGTTTCGTATATCATTATAGAATTTAGTAGAAATTTTGTGAACAAACTGTCTTAAACTTGGAATCGAGAGAGCTCGTCTAATATCGTCATTACGAAAGTACCAGGGTGAATTCGTTAACATTCTGAGAGTTTTGTTCTCAAGCCTTTGAATAATTTCAAAATTTGTACGTGCGACAGAACCCCAATCTGGGCTTGCATAAGCTAATACTGGACAAAGATAAGAGATATATATTAGAATTTTGAGATTAAGAGGTAAAGCTGAATTTCTATTGATTAAATGATAGAGAATTCTAAATTGAGTATTGAATTTATTTCTAAGGTTGTAGATATGCGATCTGTAGTTAAGTTTACTATCAAGAATAATTCCTAAGTACTTAGTTTCTTTAGACCAGGTGATATAATTATTATATATTTTAATATTAGGCGGGTTATAGGATTTTTTGCAAGTGAAAATATGATTTCTATATAGTACGAATTGAAAGTATCATCGGTATCACTTCAAAACAAATATCAAGCAAGCAAAATAATTTTATAAAACTGACAAACAAAACAAGCGATATATTTATTCATAGTAAAGACGATTTTTTTTTAAAGTATGGAGATTAAATAATATATTTTTTGGCAGGTTTTGATTTTAATTAATTGGAAAAAATGGGCAGGACATTTATGAAACCTGATAATTATGTTTTTTTTTTTTTTTTTTTATTTAAGTAACAAGTTCTGTTTTTATTTTTGAAGTTACGGATCCTGATGGCCGAGTGGCTAGCGCTCGGTACCACAGGTATCTGGTTCGAATCTCGGCGGTGCCATGGGTGTTTGTAGTGGTTCGGAATCCACTTTAAACCGTAGGTCCCGGTCCTAATAGGATCTTAGAGCGTTTCGGGGGCATTATTACTCCGCGTCCGTGGCTTATCTTCAAGTTACACGCGCCCCTTGGGTAATGCAAAGTGAGTAACGTCTGTGCAGCTCTTGCCTTAAGACATCCAAGACCAAGTTGTCTAAGTGTTTGCCAGCTGCATTAGAAAGAAAAATTTTGAAGTTACTGTTTTATTGCAATGAATAAAACATGCTGATTCTTCATTTATTGAAGAAAATATTTTGTTTGAAGAATAATAGGATTCTTAGTATTGAGTCACAATAATCATGATTCGCCTGAATGCATTGAGGTTCATTTCAAACATTTTTTTAGAACTTTAAAAAAGTCATGTCCTTCCTACCAAGTGAACGAAAATTCCTAAGGATATGTTAATTGGAAACTACCAAATATTATATATTTTTTGGTACTTTTCTGCACCATTATCTGTAAAACATTTGAAAGAACGCAATTTTATCATAGAAAATGTATTAAAACTATGATAAAACAAGATTTTATCAAGTTTTAATGTTTGTAAACATTTCTATAAAGATTAAGATAATTTTTATGCCTAGATTTATTTATTAACTTTATGATTACTACATTTAAAGCTTTATTCAAATTATTACCGTGATAACTTAACTCCATTGCTACGCTCTTTCAGTAACGAGTCGAATCGATGACGAAAACGACAACGTGTAGATCGTCTCACATCGATATCTAGGCTATTTTGGTATCTTGGTTGGTTGGTTATAAAAAATTATCTATACATAATTTTTTTTTATTAATTAATTAAAAATAAAGGTAATTAATAAGCGTAATTCTTATATATATATATATATTACTCTTTTTCTATCTAATCAATGGGCATAAAGCTTAAGAAACTTTTCTCATTCACAAAGCAGGACATAGAGGTTGCTAAGCAACCGAGGTTCTCCGTCAATCTGACAATCGTCGTCGTCGTGGTATATTATATTTAAAAACATATTTAAGCAGGGCCAGATTTTCCTATAGCCTAACTAGGCTTCAGCCTAGGGCCTCAAGATCAAGAGGGGCCTACATTAAAATTGTTCGCAAAATTAGAAACAGTTAACAGTAAACACTGAATCGAAAATAAGGAGAAATTCTACACACATGACTATTAAACATAAAAATGTATTGGTTAAGATCAACGCGTTTCGGCTCATTGGGTTAATGCAAGAATACCCAGAAGATGCCAACCAAAATCTTACTAAAGAACTATTTCATTTCCACACATATGTGAGACAAACGTATAAGCCTTCAAAAAATTCCACATTGTCGCATACAGATTTGTATCAAATAATATTCAAAGAAAATATTCAAGTTGCCTTCCCCAATGTGGAATCAATCTTACGAATGTTCCTCAGTTTTAGTCTGGGGAAAGGTCATTTTCAAGACATAAATATATCAAAAATCAATTAAGAAGCACAATGATCCAGAAGAGGTTGTCTTCATTATGTATTTTGTACATCGAAAATGAAACATTCAGAATAATAGACTTTGATGAACTTATAGACGATGTAATCATCTCATGAAATTTACAAACTTAAAAATGGGAGGTAAAAGGGCCTCGTAAGTGGAATAGCCTAGGACCTCTTTTCATCTGAATTCGGCCCTGTATTTATGGCATATGTCCAATATTTACCAATACATAATTGTTCATTCTCCTTATGCATGGCATATTAATTATTTTTTTGTGTTACATTTTGTATTTTTTCAAAAATTAGATACATATAATTTTAGATTTAATTTTGAAAGTAAAAACACTGCTTTGGCTTATACAAATAGAAATAACTTGTAGTAAACATATAAGCTTTTTTTTTTCTTACTCAATCGAAACTCATGTATCATTTGATACTTTTAAATTTTAAATGAATCTTATTTCTTACTACCATTTATTTAAAATAATTCGTATTTCAATTAAATTACATATTTAATGTAAAAAAAAAAATGCCTTTCCCCCCCAAAAAAAATTCAGAGAAAAATTAAAGATATTTTTCTATTAAATAATTTAATATTCTTATTTTTATAAGAAATCGATTAATCTATTATATCTTATTGTCTATTCTATCTAAATCTATTATTACAAAAAAAAAAAGATCACACGGAAATATTTTATAAAAAATATTACCTTTAAAAATCAAATATTAAATATTACCTTTTTTAGGTTTGGCCGCCAGAAGAGCTCTTCTACAGCCGTGTCTGTACGATTCGGCTGTAGAAGAGCTTCATGCTTGATAAATAGATTGACAGATAAAACAGCTATTGATCATGTTCAAAATATTTTTATTTTCATACAATGGAAGAGGAAGTTTAACAACAAAATTATGATAAAATATCTGACTGAATACGATTGCGTCTAGAGTTAGAGGGAAGGGTGATATCATAATCAGACAAGTTTTGAATTTCGAAATTAGAAATAGTGCTAAGATTGTTAAAGAATTGTTGTAAGTTTTAAGAAAAAGCATCTTAACCCTGGGAGGAGTTAGAGAGTGGCAGATGTCACCATTTATGAGGATCCATCGTGATGATCATACGAAGAATTTTATTTTCAAATATTTATTTCTTCATTCTACAGCTGAACCTCAAACCGGGCAGGCACGTGTGGTAATAGGACTCCTGTAGATTAGTAGCTTGTTTTCAGTGGGGAGGGAGGTTGAATGAGAAGGCATAAAGTAACAATGAAATAGACAAAAAAAATTTTTAATATTATTCTCAGGAGAATAGCAAGTTACTTTCACCAAGTGTTTGCAAATTTATTTTAAAATTACGCCGAGACCTCTTTGGACCGAGAGATTGCAAAGAGCAATTTAGTTTCTTAAGAGAAGACTTATTTATCAGCCTTAAGAAGTATTAATTTTTTCTCTCCGTTTTATGACTTCATATTTGATTCCAATTCGATTGAATCACAATAATCTGAATGCTATGCTATATATATTCTGTTGAAAACCGAGATCAGTCATTTTACTTTTCAATTAAAATTGAACTGTTTTTCGAATACATGACAGATAAATGTATGCCAATTTTTAATTAAATAAGCAAAATGAATCAATTCTAAATTAATGTAAGTCTCTGCAGATATAGGTATATTATAGGTATTATTAACCATTTTATTTGAAATGAGCTTAAATGAAATTTAATTTAATGATATATTTTATTTAAACAGGTTTTGTTGAAATGTGTTGCCAAAAAGTATTCTTTTTTTATTTAGAAACAGATTTTTTTAACAAGTTGACTTGATCGTAGCCAAAACAAGTAATATAAAAAAAAAAAAAAAATGTTAAGTCAATTCCTACTTTTTTCGCACTATATTGCAGAAAGTCTTTTACAAATAATTTTCATTCATTTTTTTAAGTTTATCTGGCGCCATCTATTGGCAGATATATGCAACTTAAATCTAAAAAAAACTAAAATTAATGAATTAAATTTAATTACTGAATTAATATTAAAAAAACTGTATTATCATCAAGTGTCATCCACTACAAGTTCAAAAAAAAAACGTATTCGAATTTGAGTGGATGAATAAAAAGTATTTTATGAACGATTGAAAATTTGAACAGGGGAGAGTGTGAGCTATTAGCAGGAATTGAAAAAGAAGGCAGTCATTGAATAAAAAAAATGTTGTTGCTAAATAGAATAAAATAGAAGATCGAAATTTAAAAAAGATTTTATCCTTATGTTTCCCAGGGGCAAAGTAAATTCATAGGCCAGAAAGGCCTCCCAATGATTTTAGCCCCAAGTGTCAGGCATGGGCAATTTCAATGCAAATCGAAGTGGTTTTAGAGTAGCAGAATCCTCTTTGTGCATTGAAACAGGTACAAACAAAACAAAAATTATTGTTAGTAAGTAAAAGCAATACATCTAAAAGCAAACCTAAGCATTGTTTAAATTATTTAACCCTAAGACAATTTGTTCAGAATTCATATCGGGAATTTAAAATATGAGTAATTTGGCATTTAAAATTAAATTATAGTTTTCCTCAAGCTTTGTCAAAATATAAGGCAACGAAAAAGCAAAGCGAATTAAATGCTGGTTAACATATTTTTGTCAGTCTGGAAAAAACGACAAAAAAGAATTTAAGAGAGGAACACATTCAAAGTTCACTCAATTTATTTTACAATCATTGTAAATTACAATTTTGTTAAGCATGTAAAGTATGACAATTATTTATTAATTAAAATAAATTTAATTTTATAATTTATACAACTTGCATTTGAATTATATTTTATTCCAAATGTTTCTAACTGAAAATATGAAATGATTTACATTTTTAACCTTATCACCTAATTATTGCTCTAAAAAAATAGTAGATGCGGCCAAACAAAATACCGTACGATGTCTTCATTTTAAAGTATTTATTTCAGGAAAATCATATATTTATATTAAATTTTTTAGCATAAGATAGTTTTTTTCTTTTTGATTTAGAAAAATCTATTTACAATTTTTTTAGGGTTTTTGTTATAAATTGTTAATTTCGATTGCGAAATAATTTTATGTTCTATTCAAAATTTCTCCTACCCTATATTCCACCTCTATATAGTTTTTTTTTTTCCCCGTTTTCTTATATTCTGAAATTTTTTCAATCGCAAGAATATCTCCAATTCGCAATGTTTCATTTATTTTCTTTTTTTCCATTTTGCTTTAGAGCATATTTCATGTGTATTAAAAACAACAGATTTTAATTCGCATTCTCTTATATATTCTGCCATTAAATTAATGCGTTGATCAATGGCGTTCACAATTCATGTCTCTGTATTCATGCCCATATTTATATTCTTTTTTCGTAGTAATAATACGTCGTCGATGCCTTCTTGAACATTTCGAATGCCATGCTTCAAGTCTACAGCATTTTACATATTTTCTATTTGTTTTGCACCTTGAAAGAATCCCTTATTTTAATTGTTTATCTTAGAACAAGGCCCTCACCTTCAGCCACCAAATGCATGGATCCGGGTCATCCGTAGCCTACTTGCAGTACCGTCGAGGCACCTCAGTCAACCACCGAGGTGGCGGAGGTATTGGAACTGTGCCATATGCGCTCATAATACTGCGTTCGTCGGGAGACCACTTCTGAACCGTGAGAGCGTCTTGTTACGAAAGATAACCAATGAAAATTTAGGTTTCCCTGCAGCGTGGAAAAGACCTAATATAACATGCGCGAAGATTTGATGGGTGATTAACATGAGAAAACTATCAAAAATCCTGATGTGTTGAATCGTTTGACGAATGCAGATGCATTAATGTCCTATTCATAGTTCTGCAGCTGGAAGAATTAGTTGTTGTAAATGCAGAAAACAGTCAAGGAATACCTTTGCATTCTAACAATGAAGAATGATTGAAGGTCAAATATCTCATTGATTTCCTTAAACGGAACAGATTTTAAATATCTTTCAGTGAATTATATTTTCTTTTAGTGAAGAAAAAAGAACATAAATAATAACGTGCGCAGAGACACTGGAGTTATCGATGCCATTGATCAATGCAATAATTAAACGTTAGAACATAAAAGAGAAAATGAATTAAGAAACTGATGCTTTATAATACACATGAAGATATGCTGCAAAGCATAATGGAAAAAGAAAAAAAATGAAACATATTGTATTCTAGAAATTTTCTTGCTACTGTAAAAGTTCCAGAATACCAAATAAATGGAAAAAGACTACATAAAAGTGGGATATAAGAATGAAAATTGTGAAAATGAGTATACAAAAACATAGACAAGAAATCTCAAATATTTTTTTGGCTCTCTCTGATATTTAAAATCTGTTCCGTTTAAGGAAATCAATGAGATACTTGACCTTCCAATCATTCTTCATTGTTAGAATGCAAATGTATTCCTTCACTGTTTTCTGCTTTTGCAACAACTAATTCTTCGAGCTGCAGAACTATGAATATGAATGTCTTCAATATCATCTTGAAGCTAACCACATTTCCAATTCCTTGCTTCAAGTCTACAACATCTTTCATATTTTCCACTTGTTTTGCACCGTGAAAGAACACTTTATTTTAATTGTTTATCTTTGAACAAGGCCGTCACCTTCAGCCACCAAATGCATGGATCCGGGTCATCCGTAGCCTACTTGCAGTACCGTCGAGGCACCTCAGTCAACCACCGAGGTGGCGGAGGTATTGGAACTGTGCCATATGCGCTCATAATACTGCGTTCGTCGGGAGACCACTTCTGAACGGTGAGAGCGTCTTGTTACGAAAGATAACCAATAAAAGTTTGGGTTTTCAACAGCATGGAAAAGACCTAATATAACATGCACGAAGATTTGATGGGTGATTAACATGAGAAAACTATCAAAAATCCTGATGTGTTGAATCTTTTGACGAATGCAGATGCATTAATGTCATATTCATAGTTTTGCAGCTTGAAGAATTCATTGTTGTAAATGAAGGAAACAAGTCAAGGAATACATTTTTGCATTACAGCAAAGAAGAATGATTGAAGGTCAAATAGCTCATTGACTTCCTTAAACTGAACAGATTTTAAATATTAAAGATAGTCAGAAAATTTTTTCTTTTGTCAATGTTTTTGTATTCTCATTATCATATTTTTCATTTATATTTTGTTAACATTTTGTTCTAATTATTCATTTATCTTTAGAATTTTACAAATTGCTTTAGCTTATTTTCCTGATTTGATTTCCAAGTTTTTGAAATTTAATAAATAAATGGATTTTGCTTCAGTTCGAATAATATACTGTAACTTCCAAGATTAACAATAATAATTTCACTCTATCCCATTATATTTGTAAATATTCATAAGAAATTTTGAAGATTTTTTTCTACGTATGTTTAAATTGTTTTTAAATTTAATACCAATAACTGATTTTCCATGAATCCCTTTATGACAAAACAATAATGGTTAAAATAAACTTAAATTAAAGCAAAATAAATAAAACAGGGGTGGCCAACCCAAATAAACTTACGGGCCACTTTGGAAATGCATCATAACTCTGCGGGACGCATATAAAATTATATATCCCCCTATTAGATCTAGACCCACTGTAGATATTTTTATATTCATATTACAACCTGTTATATTAGATGTTCCAAGATGCGCGCTCATGAGTTCGTAGAATATAATTTAATTATTTTGTGAACTCATAAGTAAAACAGGCAATATCTGTGCTATATTCGCAAAAATATTATTTTAAAATCGAATTTAATTTTTCTCATAATTTAGACAGTCAAGTTTTGAATATAGGGGCCTGATGGCCGAATGGCTGGTGCTCTGGCGTTCGGTACCACAGGTATCGGGTTCAAATCCCGGCTTTGCCCATGGGTGTTGTAGTGGTTCGGAATCCACTTTAAACCGTAGGTCCCGGTCCTAATAGGATCGTAGAGCGCTGCGGGGGCAGTGTTACTCCGCGTCCGTGGCTTACCATCAAGTTATACGCGCCCCCTGGGTAATGCAAAGTGAGTAACATCGGTGCAGCCCTTATGGCGAAAGATCACGGTCTATTTGCCAGCTGCATTAGAAGAAAAAAAAAAGTTTTGAATATAGGGATGCACACATAATGTATTTGTTTAATACATTGGTTTTCACTACTTCGGCCGTTATAAAAAAAATATATTTTGTAAAAGTGTGATAAATCTCAAGGGCCGCAAAAATATTCAATACCAGTAATGGTTGGCCACCCCAGTAATAAAATAAAGATAACTAAAAAGATAGCAATAAAAAGAGAATCCTTCTCTTAGTATTCCATTTACATTGACGTTCAGATGGATGATCATATATTAGCTGCTATGAAAAACTTTGAAAATAAATATGTGAAATGATCATGGAATATTCATGTGAATGACATAGAATACTTTAACAGTTAATTAAGCATTGCATTACGATAATTGTATATAAAAATGACATGCTGTACTGAATGGAATCATTATATTTTTAAATCTTATGCTATCTTCATGATAATTTCTCGTTTGTTGTCTTTACACACTGTGAGTTACTCAGTGTTATGTTTTGTGTCACACTGTGTTCATGAAAAGATCATTGGAAGACTGTTGTCCGCCTACACTTCACGTCATCATTTGTAAAATCGAATCGTATTTCTCACAACACGTTGAACGTAGAAGGACGCTTCTCTTCTGAATTATCAGTGTCGTGGATATCATTCCCGTAGAAGGTGAAGAACTCGTCCTGACTGCTGCTGCTGGCATACGTTTATCAGGATGAGACTTTTTGTGCTCATGTTCTAAGGTTGAATTATGATAAGTTTGGCAGCTCAGTTTTGTAGGAAAGTACATATAGAACTGTACCTCACCTAGTTGCGTGAAATCATAGATGCATTCTTCTAGTAGCAAAACTTCGCAAGATGCATCTGAAATATCCGACTGATGTTTGCCTTTTTCCTTTCCAACAACTATTGCAGACCTTTTGGTGGATTTGTAAGTTATTCGAACTACCCATTCTATACTCATTTATTCCATTAAATTAACCTATAAAAGAAAAAATAAGATTTTAAAGATTTATTTTTATTTTTATTTTTTACTTAAGCGATAATAAATATTCCCTACCAAATATATCAAAAAATTATTTAATACGAAAGAATAACTTTAACTTCCTTGTATTAGTAGCAATTAAATTATTTATTTTTTTAAACCTTTAACATTTAAAAATCGACCAAACTTACAGAAAATAAAGAAAAAAATTAATAGGCAACCGAATCAAGTTATAAAAATTGACATTCAGTTCTTTTGATGAATTTTAAATCAGAGTAAGAACAAATTTTCTCATATTTCTACTTGGTAATTTAAATATTTAAAGTTAAGAATTGCAAAATCGAATTTTCTTACACCCACAAATTTTTATAAAACTAATCTAGAATGAGTTTTTCTTCATCTCAAACTGAAAAACATAAGCTACCTATAATACTAACAAATTTCAAATATCTTTAAAAACCATATTTATATGCAAATTATTAGTATTAAAATTTACTTTGCATGGATTTCAGCACAAATCGCATCCGAACATTTTTCTGGATGTTTTGTTATTAACTTGGTAATTGCATTTTTTCCAACGCTCCTTGTAAACATATTATCAAAATGTGTAAAATTTTAATTTTTAATTCTTTTTGTCGGGATTAACATAACATTCATTTACTTTAGAAGTATTTTCAGGAAAGTAAAAAAAGTTTCTTTGCGCACATTATGTGGCGTACTATAGTTTTAACACCAACTTATTTTTTGATGAAAATATCGAAATCAAAAATTATTTATGGCAAATGCTAAGTTTGATAATCAATATTTAACACTGGTTTTTTGCTTGTTCATAAATAGAAGAGGCGTTATTAATTATTTATACAAAATGTGACATTAAATATACATTCTTTTTTAAAAAAATAAAATACGACTTTTTGAAGGTTGAAAATCGTAATTACTAAGTTTTACAAGAGGACGTCTCATTATTGAATTGAGTTTTTATGCTGATGCTTAAAAAAAGTGAATATTGCAATCTGCAAATTGTTCTTCTTTACCATGAGCATTGATTTCATCTGATGGATCACATGAAATGAGCCATAACATTCAACAGTATAATCAAAATTAATTTTGAATGAACTATTGATTAGTATAATCAAAATTATATAAAATAAGGAAAATATAACTAAATAAATAAAACATTCTAATGTCAATAATTTTAAATTTTTTTCCGCATCTTACTTAAAGTAAACTTCAAGAATAATCTTACCTTCATTAAGATTCAATGAGCAATGTAATTTTTTTCTATGTTTTTAAAGAATGTGTTTTCTCTGGGTTTTTTTCAATTTGTAACACTATTTATCACGAGTTCCTTTTTTAAGTTCCACTTTTTTTGGAAAAATACAATTCCTCAAATTTTACTCCCTTAAATTAACCTAAAACAGAAAATAAATAAATGAATAAAACAAACTTTATAATTTTGAAGAATTCGTTTTTATTTTGATATGAATGAATAATAAGCAATAATTTGAACGCAACGTCTGTATTTCAGAATGATTTCTTATTCGAGAAAATACATTTCAACAAATCAGTGAAAAACAAATTTTATAATTATTGTAAGACACTTTAAAAAAGACGCAAATTTGTAAAAAAAGGATAAAAATTTAAAAAAAAAAAAAAAAAATCTATAATGGATTATCTTTGAATAATTAGCAATGATTTTTTCATCGAATTCGAAAATAAATGCATGCAGTTGTACTAAAAAAATCTCAGCTATAATCATTCATTCTATCTGTAAATTTGTCAACAAAATTTACAATAAAATTATATCATCAACTATTTCAAAAATTGCGTCCAAATATTTTTCTATCTATTTCAATTACAACCCTGGATTATTTCGTATTACATTTTATTCAATACATTTTCACCAACGCTGCAATTTTATCAAAATGTGTAAAATTTTAACTTACTAATTTTTTTTGACTTAATTACAAAATATTCCTTCATTTTAGAAGCTTATTTATAAAAATCTACATTTTTCCTTTTTTTTCAGCACATTTTCCGAAATTGTTTTTACGACGTTTTTCAAAAATATTTATTATATTTATCATATATACTACTAAATATTAGTCTCATTTTAAATTATAATGATTTAAAAACATTGCGATTACTACAATAATTATCAACTAGTATAACTGAAATAACATACACATAAATTTTTTTATGTAACTAAATATTTTAATTTCAATAGTTTTTGATTTTTTTTTAGTATCATTCATAAAGTAATCACCAAGAAAAATCATACCTTCATTAAATTCCAGGTTCAATGATTTTGTTCGCATATGTATCTTTCAGATAATTTTATCATCTATTTAAAACAGAAAGCGAAATATTATTTCCGAAGCAAATAAAAATCACATGTTTAAAGGAACGATAAAAAATATTTCCATTAAAACTCATTCTATCCATTGAATATTTAAAAAGTAAACCACTCTATTACAAAATAAATTTTTAGAATAAAATTAATCCATACGTTGCCATGCGACGGAATCTCATTTCTTTCGGAAATATAAACCAAACGATCGATAATAAAAAGAAAATTATAAATAAATAAGAAAAAGAAAATTTAAAATAAATAATAAAGAAAATTAAAAATAAATAATAAAAAGAAAATTAAAAAATAATAATAAAAAAAGAAAATTAAAAATAAATAATAAAAAGAAAATTAAAAATATCTAATAAAAAGAAAATTAAAAATTGCAATTCGTTCACAGACAATCGTTTGGCAAGAATTAAAATTCGTTGTCAAGATTTTGTGTTGATCACGAGTTTGAGAATAATAATACTTTATCGTATGAGTCGAATCTGATGAAAGCAAATATAAATCTTTTCAATTCGTTGACACGATGTATTTAAAAAAAAAAAAAAGGACGATATCACGTGCACATATGATTTCTAAATAGTATGAAGGAAATACTATCTTTCTGATCGAACTTTTATCGTTTCTGTTAACAATACTGATTCTAAAAACTGCAAGATTCTCGCGGGTGTTCCTCAGGGATCGATCTTGGGGCCCTTCCTGTACAATATTTTCACTAATGACATTCCACAAGACCACAGAATTAAATTGACACTCTACGCTGATGATACAGCAATTATTACACAGGGAAGGTATTTACACATCATCCAGGTAAACTTACAAAACTACATCAACACTCTTGAATCATGGCTAGAAAATGGAAAATTAAACTCAATGTCGCGAAAACTGAAGCAGTGCTATTTACCAGGAAAATGTCTATAATCCTCCTAACATAACTATTTTTAATACTAACATTTCTGGTCTAAAGAAGCTAAGTATTTAAGTGTAATTTTTGATAGAAGACTAACATTTAAGGCTCATATTAACTACTTGCGTGATAAATTTAATAATGTTTTGCGTAAATTTTACTCTGTCATGGGCAGACATTCTAAACTAACAATTGAACTAAAAACACTAATCTATTTAGCTTATCTTCGTCCGATAATAGCATATGCGAGTACAGTCTGGGGCTCTACAGCCAAAAAGCAATTTTATTATTTTAGAACGGCTTGAAAACAAGGTTATCCGCATGATTGTTGATGCCCCATGGTATTTTAGAAACGCCGAAATTAAATATGCACTTTCCATGCCTAGCTTTAGGGAATAAAAATTGCAAAAAACCTTTATTCATCACTCAATAGATCTAGTAACTCTGTCATCCAAGCATTAAATCAATTTGAATATGATATTTCTCTGCACTCGTCTCGTAAAAGACCTAGATGTGTTATAAACATCAATCAGTAGACTGCATTTCTTCTCTTGCATTTTTCTATGCTCCTGGTAACTTCAGGTTAAGTTCGCGCTCCGCGTATATTTTTGTTTGTTCTTTTAAATACTCCTGCGTGGGTGCTATGTTGTGCTTCGGCTTTAGGTTCTCTCCGGTCTTTTTCTCTTTTTTTTTAGTAGTTGTGCTTTGTATTTTCTTGTATATGTTTTCTTTTATATTTTCACTTTTTCTATATATTGTGCAAATTGTTTTTCGTTATCAATGGGCAGTGACCGACTACCACTGTTTAATTATTTCTTGCTAATAGGAGGTTTGGTAGCTTCGCGACCAAGGAACTCCGATGAATCGTACCGATTCACCCCCTCCCCCTCCATAGTATGAAGGAAATGTATCACTATTATTGTAGATTAATAAGGAGATCCATGGCCGCGTAGCTGCCACTAGCTCCTTCATTGTAAAATGTTGAAACATAGCGCTGGTCTCATGCCCTTTGAGTTAATAAGAAAAATAGATAATTAAATGTCCCTTTTTTAAATGAAAAGAATTATTCATTTAATAAAATTATAAAATGAAAAATAACACAAATTTCAAAAGCGTAGATGTTGATGAAATCAGTTGCATGTAAACAAAAAAATAAAACATAATGAGCATAGGTCGAATTAGGAGAAAAAATAGCTTAGGAAAAAAGCGAATTTTTTCAGTTGGCAGTTGTAGGTAGTTGGCATCTAGGCAGTTGTAGGTAATTAATCAGTCAGAGCAGGAGAAAATCGTCAGGATAAGGAATTAATTCAAAATATTTAGAACAGTGCGAGGACTTTTGCTAGGTTTGCGGGAAGAAATATCATAATCGTAATTTTGTAGGATATTTAAAACAGGGTTATTGATGTTTCGCATATCATTATAGAATAGAGTAGAAATTTTGTGAACAAATTGTCTTAAACTTGACATCGAGAGAGCTCGTCTAATATCGTCATTACGAAAGTACCAGGGTGAATTCGTTAACATTCTGAGAGTTTTGTTCTCAAGCCTTTGAATAATTTCAAAATTTGTACGTGCAACAGAACTCCAAATTGGGCTTACAATGATTTTAACAATCACAAAATTTTTTTAGCTGGGCAGAATATATTTTTTATTACAAAATAAAATAATAAAAAATGAATTTTATTTCTAGAAATATAATTTCGTTTAAATGAGATTACATAACCAATAATTTTCTTATAAAATACTTTCATTTAGTTACAATCTTGTTTAACTATCAAAACGAAGTATTAATCAATAGTATTTTTATTCTTTTTTATTTTTCTGAATTTTGCCGTCAGAATAACGGAATAAGAATTTTCTAGAAAATAACTATTTATGGTGTTTTGTTAATATACATTTTATTCTTTAAAGACGTAAATATTTCTTAAAGTATAATTCCAAAATATTTTTCTGCTATAATACACTTTCGTGGAAGCTACTTTAAATAATACTAAAAAATAAATTAAAACATGATAGTTCACTACTGTGCCCAAAAAGTAAGATCAATTATTATTTTTTTCAAAATTTATTCTTCCAAATTTATTTCATCGCCTTCAAAGTAATCCTCTCCGCACACAATGCACTTATAGCAACTTTTTTTCCAATCCACAATGCTAAAAAGTCATCGGCAGGGATGGCTTTCAAAGCGCTCGCCGATTCACGTTGAATCTCTTCATTCGACACAAAACGATGTCCCCGGAGTGGTCTTTTGAGTTTAGGGAATAGCCAGAAGTCGCATGGTGTGAATGCGGTGGTTGTAGAACGATATGGGTTTCATTTTGGGTGATAAAGTCCCGAAGAATCAATGCAGGGTGAACTGGCGCATTAAGTGTTTTCGGTACCAATCCAGAGTTGACGCGTTTGAGGCCCAAAATGGAATTGACCGATCCTTTTGAAATTCCAACATCTTCAGCAAGGTCTCTAATTGTAAATCGACGGTTTGCAAGCACCAAATCTTTAATTTTTTGGACATGAGCTTCATCGGTTGAGGTTGGTTGGTGAGGGCTTTTCTTCAACGCGTTCTCTGCCTTCTTTGAACTGTTTATTGTAAACATTTCTTTCCGATATAGGAATGCTTTCTGCAACATTCTATACGTTTCCGCAAACAAAATTGAATGCAAGTTCCTTGCTCAATTCATTCAGACATTTAAAAAATCGCTGGAATCAATTTTAGCGTCTCACAAAGCCAAGCGTAACTCAAACACTAATGAAGATTTTGACGCGAATTTCACACAGATGTCAAGGACAGTGCCAGCAACCTAAAAAAAAAAAAAAATTAATTACATAAGCCCCGGGAATTTTAAACTGAAAATTGGTCTTACTTTTTGGACACAGTAGTATATTGTCAAGGAGATTTCAGTTTTGTCTCTAATAACAAAAACATCTTTCCTTATTAAATAAACCTTCATAATATTTAAAAATAGTATAATATATATAATTCATAATATCGATAAATTTGGATACAAAACATTAATCATTATTGCATAAATGTATTTAATAAGCAAAATTAATGATACATGACATATTTCGATTCTTGATTAAATAAAAAAAAATAAACGACCCATATATAATAATTAAAAACACATTTATGGTTACTTACCAAAACGTAAAAAGTCTTTAATTTATATAAAATAGCAATTAATTATATTTTTATTTGATTATTGTGTATCTTAATATTATTAATGTTTTTCTCTAAAATGTCAATTCACAAGAAAACGAATGAATTT
Source organism: Caerostris darwini (assembly GCA_021605075.1). Taxonomy (NCBI): domain Eukaryota; kingdom Metazoa; phylum Arthropoda; class Arachnida; order Araneae; family Araneidae; genus Caerostris; species Caerostris darwini. Next base: position 56,300 of record BPLQ01009100.1, on the reverse strand, counting down.
TGTAATTCAGTTAAAGTAAATTTTAAAATAAAATGAAACCAAAACTTGTTATCTTGAAATTCCAACTAAAAAAAAAAATATCACTTAATTGAAAATTCAGAGAAAAAAATTCTTCAACATAAAATATATTTTCAATTGCTCGTATTTAGCTCCTAAAATTATTAGTTGTAAGTAAAAATTAAATAAAGTCAGATATATATTAAATAAAGTAAAGATAACCTTAAAATGATATTTGTTATTGAAGCTATTTTATTCAAAACAAAACTTATTTGAAAAATATTTATTCTATGAAATAATAATCAATGAAAATATTAATCAATGAAAAACTGCGAAACTCAAATGAATGATCTAAATCTAATTAAAAACCAATTTTTACAATATTATAACACGTCAAAATATAAATTATTAAATTATCTTTTTAGTAATTCAATTATTCTGTTACAAAAAATTTTGCGCCTATAATAATTATTTTTCTTCATCTAAAACTTCGAATGAATTTTTTTTTTTTTTTAATTTAGTGTTTCCTAGTATAATATCTTATTTTTCATTCAAAGAAATATCACGTCACTCGGTGATTCATCCAGAATGCTCGTTTTGAAGCAAAGAGCGTTTTTTCGTCCTTCGAGAAGCATCTACTCATTTCCTTTCTGTTCTTTCACGGTTATCAAACCCATGAATAATGGTTTGGAAGTTTGAAGAATCTTCCCGTATTTTCGAATCTAGATGGCAGCACAGGCAAAGTTACCATGGTAACGAGAGCGTACGTGAAGTCTCTCGACGTTTCTCCCGCGCTTTTAAATACCGCGCGGAGAGGAATGACGGCAGATTCTGATAGTGAAGACTACGAACAGTGCGAAATATTCGCAGCGATATTTTACTTGCGCTGACTATTTTGATATTATTCTGCTACTCTACTGATTGGAATTGCGAATCTACTTTACTGTGGAAGTGCTCCGATAGAATTTCACAGCTATTTTTGGAGGATTTTTACAAGTGTAATTGATATTCTAAGATTTTTCGAAAATGCCGAGTAGTAAAGCTCCTGCGATTGGCATCGACTTGGGTACGACCTATTCATGCGTTGGTGTGTTCCAGCATGGGAATGTCGAGATCATCGCCAACGATCAAGGTAACAGAACAACACCCAGCTATGTTGCCTTTACTGACACCGAGAGACTGATTGGAGATGCTGCAAAATCCCAAGTTGCCCTGAATCCCGAAAACACCATCTTTGATGCCAAACGACTCATCGGCAGGAAGTTTGATGATCCCAAAATCCAAGAAGACATCAAACACTGGCCTTTTAAAGTCACCAACCATGGAGGCAAGCCAAAAATTCGTATTGAGTTTAAAGGTGAACAGAAACTCTTCAATCCAGAGGAAATTAGTGCAATGGTGTTGACCAAAATGAAAGAGACTGCAGAGATGTACCTTGGTGAAAAGGTTACTGATGCTGTCATCACTGTGCCAGCTTACTTCAATGATTCTCAAAGACAGGCTACGAAAGATGCTGGCAGAATTGCTGGATTGAATGTTCTGAGGATCATCAATGAACCAACAGCTGCTGCATTAGCATATGGACTGGACAAAAATCTGAGAGGAGAAAAGAATGTCCTCATCTTTGATCTAGGAGGGGGAACTTTCGATGTTTCAATCTTAACCATTGATGAAGGTTCACTGTTTGAAGTCAGATCAACAGCTGGTGATACTCATCTGGGTGGAGAAGATTTTGACAACAGAATGGTAGCTCATTTTGTTGAAGAATTCAAACGTAAACATAAGAAAGATCTCAAATCCAGTCCAAGATCTCTGAGAAGACTCAGAACCGCTTGTGAAAGAGCAAAACGTACTTTATCCAGTAGTTCGGAAGCAAGCATTGAAATTGACGCTCTTTTGAAGGAATAGATTTTTATTCCAAGATTACCAGAGCAAGATTTGAAGAATTGTGCATTGATCTCTTCCGCTCTACTTTGGAGCCTGTAGAACGGGCTCTAAAAGATGCGAAACTAGACAAGAGCAGCATTCATGATGTAGTCTTGGTTGGAGGATCCACACGAATTCCTAAGATACAGAAGTTGCTCCGTGACTTCTTTAATGGAAAAGAACTTTGCATGTCTATTAATCCAGATGAAGCTGTGGCATATGGTGCAGCAGTACAAGCTGCCGTTCTGACAGGTAGTACAGATGAAAAGATTAGAGATGTCCTGCTGGTGGATGTTGCTCCTCTGTCCCTTGGCATCGAGACTGCTGGTGGTGTAATGACCAAAATCATTGAAAGGAATTCCAGAATCCCATGCAAGACATCCCAGACATTCACCACCTATTCTGATAATCAACCTGGTGTTAACATCCAAGTTTATGAAGGTGAAAGAGCAATGACAAAGGACAATCATTTATTAGGAAGATTTCAGCTATCTGGAATTCCACCTGCACCCAGAGGTGTACCTCAAATTGAGGTGACCTTCGACATGGATGCCAATGGAATCCTTAATGTATCAGCAATGGACAAAAGCTCTGGTAAATCTCAAAGCATTACCATAACCAATGACAAAGGTCGACTGTCCAAAGAAGAAATAGAGAGAATGCTGAATGAAGCCAAACAATACGAGAAGGAAGATGCTGAACAAAGAGAAAAAGTTGCTGCTAGAAACAATCTGGAAAGCTATGTGTACTCGGTCAAACAAGCTGCTGAATCTGCATCAGATGACAAATTAAGTCCTGCAGATAAGGCCAAAGTGAAAGAGGTCTGTGATAATGTAATCAACTGGTTGGATAAAAACACCCTGGCCGAGAAAGATGAAATTGAACATAAGCTCAAGGAAGTGCAGTCTGAGCTCAGTCCAATCATGACAAAAATGCACCAAGCAGGAGGTAAATTTAATCCTGATCAACAATCCAGCACAGCATCTGGTCCTACAATTGAAGAAGTTGATTAAAACTGTTAAAATGAACTATTGACTAGTATTAAATTATTTTGAACATTTTTTTCTGTATGTATGTAAATACTAGTCACTTGTAACTCTACTACTTATTGTGAGTATAATTCTTATTTTGTAACACTTAACTTACCTGTGATATTTATTTAATATGTTTGAGAATTTATGTTACATCCATTTGTAAATATGAAGTGTTCTAATAAAGGTGTTAATTTTTAATATTGTATTTTATGTTAATTATTTTAAAAATAAGTCATATTATAAAAATTGATGCATCTTATAAATTTGCTTAATAAGTCAGTTAAATTATTGATATAACTTATTAAATAATTGTTAAACAATAAGATAAAATTATTTTTAATTAAAATTCTTAAATAATTCAAAATGTTGCTAATTTCAAAAAATACTTATTACTAAACCAAATTATAATAAATAAATAAAAAAAAGTTTACAAATTTTTAATTTAATTTCTACAGATAATATAAAATGAAAAGGAAACTTTATTTTTCGATAAATGTGACATTTAAGTTTATTTATGTGCAGATAGTTCTTTATCATTTAAAGCTACAAATAAATAATGAATTAGATGAAATTTAAAAATAAATTTATAACTGATTTTGATAATTAAACAAAAATAGAATATTTGGAGACCTAATGAAAATTCAATTTTTTTCAGTTAATTTATGTTATTTTGGTAAAAAAGGTGAATTGAGGTCATTGTCTTAAAGAAAAGAAATGTAAGCATTTCAATTTGATAGAAATGAGATTTAATAGATGCATTTATATTACAAAGCAATAAGAGAATGTAAATACATTCTCAATATTTTATATACAATACAGTGAGAATATCAATCTTCATCACTTTCTTCAACAATAAAAGTCTTCTTTTCTGCCTTTTTACGATCAAAGTAATCCTGAAAAGTAAAAAATATATATTAAGAAAGCAAAAACTAAAACCAAAATCTTTCAACATGTTTTTTCCAAATTTAATGAATGAATATGAAATTAAAATGATTTAAAATTTTTTTTTTCAAATGTTTAACTTGTTACCTGATTTGTCTAATTAACTTTTTTATGTTTGTAATAAGTGTCAATTAAAAAAATCACCAGTAATTCACTGTTGAAAGGGAATATTTAAATTTTAAAAGGGACAATATAAATGTTGTTATTTAGAATCATAAAATAAGGAAGTTAAGAATCACAGATGAGTAAAACTCTATGAAGAGAGTTAATTGTTATACATTATTTTATCTTTATTTGTAATATATTAATTCGTTTGCCCTAAAACAAGACTGTAGAATATTAGAATCTATGCTACATCAATTCTTGTACATTTATAAACTATTAACAGACAGTATTTATTTCTAATTATATTTTAGGAAAAATTTTATATAAAAAAAATAATTTTTCTAAGTCAGGAAAATCTGTCTTGAAATTAGAATAATTACTAAAAAATTCCTAATAAATCAGAAATAATAATATTTTTAGTATATATCTAATATATAAAATTCTCATGTCACAGTATTTGTTGCCAAACTCCTCCGAAACGGCTCGACCGATTCTTATGAAAATTTTTGTGCATATTTGGTAGGTCTGCGAATCGGTCATAATCTATTTTTTAAACCCCTAAGTGATAAGGGGGGTCCACCCCTAAATATTTTTTAAAATTTCTTTGGCAGACCAATGTAGTGGCAACAATGTATAATGACTATTTTTAGATGGCGCCGTGTCTCGATGCCTGTACTACATAACCGTAAAATTCTCATATTCTGAATATTATTGTTTTATGTACTACTTCAAATTTTGTGAAAATTATAATGTATGAAATTTATATTATTTCTATGCGAAATAAATCAAATGTATGTAAGTATTACCTGATTTGATTATCAATATTTTTTTTATTTTCTAAGTTTGAATTTGAATTGGAATAAAATATAAGGAATGAAAAGTTGTGTATCAAAACATTGAACTTTTCTATGCTTAAAGTTTGTCAACATGTGTTGTATTTGATTAAGAATTCTCAAGATAATATAATATAGACAATATAATTTTGAAGAAAGATGATGAATTTTAAGGATTTTTTGAAAAGTGTGAAAATGAAGTACACTCTGCAATTATATGATATAATGATAACATTAAAATTTTATAAAAGGTATTATAATAGTTAAAAGTTGAGAATCAATGACATTTTTTTTTTTAAACTTTTTTTATTTGAAAAACAAAGAATTTGAGTTATAAATTTGAGTGATTTGAATATTGTCGTAGAAAAATTTATAAATGATACTTTTAAGTTGGAAGTTATTTAAAGAAAACAAAACAACTAAATAAGTGTTTATATTAATAAAGGGGAATCCAAAGCTCATTAACTTTTCCATTTGTTTTGTGATTTCTTTCATCATAAAATAATAAAACATTTTTTGTGAAGAAGAAAAAACACATTTTCTAAATTTGAATTGGAATAAAATATACTGAATGAAAAGTTGTGAATCAAAACATTGAACTTTTCTATGCTTAAAGTTTGTCAACATGTGTTTTATTTGATTAAGAATTCTAAAATGAAATGTGATCTGCAAGATAATATAATATAGACAATATAATTTTAAAGAAATATGATGAATTTTAAGCATTTTTTGAAAAGTGTCAAAATGAAGTAAACTCTGCAATTATTTGATATAATGATAACATTAAAATTTTATAAAAGGTATTATAATAGTTGCAAGTTGAAAATCAAGGACATTTTTTTTTTTTTTAAAACTTTTTTTATTTGAAAAACAAAGAATTTGAGTTATAAATTTGAGTGATTTGAATATTGTCGAAGAAAAATTGATAAATGGTACTTTTAAATTGGAAGTTATTTAAAGAAAAACAAAACAAATAAATAAGTTTTTATATTAATAAAGGAGAATTTAAAGCTCAATAACATTTTTATGTATGTACATTTGTTTTTATTTACATTTAGAAGTTGGTTTTAATTATTTCTTATTTGAATTTTTATGCATTTTGTGTTCCTTCAAAACATCATAATACCCATATATTTTTATTTAAATGCTTTGAAACTTCATGTAAAAGTTTTCTTTAAATGTATGAAAGGAATAGAACATGGAAATTAACCTAAATTCATAAATTATTTTTATTTCAGTTTTTAAACTAAGAATTTTTGTAAATAATTTTAAAGAAATATGATGAATTTTAAGCATTTTTTGAAAAGTGTCAAAATGAAGTAAACTCTGCAATTATTTGATATAATGATAACATTAAAATTTTATAAAAGGTATTATAATAGTTGCAAGTTGAAAATCAAGGACATTTTTTTTTTTTAAACTTTTTTATTTGAAAAACAAAGAATTTGAGTTATAAATTTGAGTGATTTGAATATTGTCGAAGAAAAATTGATAAATGGTACTTTTAAATTGGAAGTTATTTAAAGAAAAAAAAACAAATAAATAAGTTTTTATATTAATAAAGGAGAATTTAAAGCTCAATAACATTTTTATGTATGTACATTTGTTTTTATTTACATTTAGAAGTTGGTTTTAATTATTTCTTATTTGAATTTTTATGCATTTTGTGTTCCTTCAAAACATCATAATACCCATATATTTTTATTTAAATGCTTTGAAACTTCATGTAAAAGTTTTCTTTAAATGTATGAAAGGAATAGAACATGGAAATTAACCTAAATTCATAAATTATTTTTATTTCAGTTTTTAAACTAAGAATTTTTGTAAATAATTTTAAAGAAATATGATGAATTTTAAGCATTTTTTGAAAAGTGTCAAAATGAAGTAAACTCTGCAATTATTTGATATAATGATAACATTAAAATTTTATAAAAGGTATTATAATAGTTGCAAGTTGAAAATCAAGGACATTTTTTTTTTTAAACTTTTTTTATTTGAAAAACAAAGAATTTGAGTTATAAATTTGAGTGATTTGAATATTGTCGAAGAAAAATTGATAAATGGTACTTTCAAATTGGAAGTTATTTAAAGAAAAAAAACAAATAAATAAGTTTTTATATTAATAAAGGAGAATTTAAAGCTCAATAACATTTTTATGTATGTACATTTGTTTTTATTTACATTTAGAAGTTGGTTTTAGTTATTTCTTATTTGAATTTTTATGCATTTTGTGTTCCGTCAAAACATCATAATACCCATATATTTTTATTTAAATGCTTTGAAACTTCATGTAAAAGTTTTCTTTAAATGTATGAAAGGAATAGAACATGGAAATTAACCTAAATTCATAAATTATTTTTATTTCAGTTTTTAAACTAAGAATTTTTGTAAATATGTAAAAAAAAAAGTTTGTGTCGACAAACTTTAAGCATACAAAAATGTATAAATAATTAAGATATAAATTTGAAAACAGTATATTACCTACATAAGGATATTCCCAGCATAAAAATATTTGCAAAGGAAAAAACTATTCATGTTTTATTTATTTTTGAATTATCAAGTTTTGCAACAATATCACATTTTTGCAATGTTTATCCATATTTTAAAGAATAAATTGTATAAAAAATAGTTAAAGTTGATATTTTTATGTGAAATTCAAAGGTTTTGAATGTATTTAATCAAAACACTTGAAAAAAGGCTAAATATTTTAAACCCAGGTCATTTCATATTAAAAAGCCTTTGCAAATAGGAGGAAGTTGTAAAAAAAAAAAATTGTCGAGCAAATTTTAACTTTTTCAAAACAAAGCTCAGAAAATATTTAGAGCTTTAAGGAAAAATAAAACTATATTTTTTAATAAGTAAGACTATGAACTTGATAATTCAATAGCATTTTAATATATTCACAACATTTTTAAAAGTAATATCTCCAATTAAAAGTTGTTTTTAGCTTTTTCTCAGAATGAATCTTTATGCTTTTTGTTTTCATGTGAAGCACCATAACACAAGTAATTTTGATCCAAATGTTACAAAACTTTGTATTTATGTTTTTCATAAATGTTTACAGGTAATAAAACTCTGAAATGATTATAGCTACATAAATATTTTTTATTTTAATTGTTAAGCTTGGAATTACATGCAAATTTTGAAAGAATTTTGTGTCGACAGCATTTAAACTAGCACAAAATAATAAAGATATAAATTTACCAGCGATCCATTCCCTGTAATATGTTAGTACAAACAAATACAAACTTAGAAATTTAAAAAATATTGATTTGATTTTGAGTTATCATGTTTTGTAACAGTATCAAGTTTTGGCCATTTTTACCCTTATTTTAGCTTATAAAAATAAAAAATAAAAATAATAATAATGAAATTTTTTATGTGAAATCATTAGTTTTTAGATACATTCAATCCAAAAATGTGTACAAAGATAAAAAATTTCAAAAAAATTCATTCGAACGTGTTCGTGTACCTTAAACAATCGTTTACATTTTATTGTGAATTTTTTTTAAAAGTCATTTATTATTATATCTCGATTTTATTTTAATTGTATTGTATTTTTTCAATTATCATTTTCAGTAAAATGCCACCAAAAAAATCTAACCTCAACAATACCCGTAGGCGTGAGGTACGACGTAGACGTGCTGAGAGGGACCCTCATGTCAACAAATCAAACCCCGACAGCAAACGATAACAATACCAATTATAGTATCTAATAATTGAACGAAATACAAGAAAGCCACAGCAACGCGTGGCCGGGTCTTCTAGTATATATATATATATATATTTTTTACATTTTTGGTTGACATTAATTTTTTTGATATTTTGCAAACTTGTTTTAAGAAAAAAATTTACCAACAAAGGAAATAAATGAATTGCAAAACATTTAGTCTTTATTATTTTTTCTAAACAACATACACAATTTACAAGTTTTAATGTACAATATGTAATTTTTAAATATGTTTAGGAATTAAAAAATTACATATTGTACATTAAAACTTGTAATTAACTTGGAATTAAAATTTTTTAATTCCTAAACATATTTAAAATTTATTTTAATTAAAACCTACATTTTTTTACTTGGTACATAAAATTTGTTGATAATTTTATGTGAGTATTTTACAAAGAAATTAATTATTAATTTAATTATTGTACAAAGAAATTTTATTCAGACCAATGTTCATTCAGTATCATGGTAATTAGTTTTATTTAAGCATTTACAAAAGAAGGGGATGGTGGATCTTTCATAAGGTAACACTTCATTTTTTTTTCTTTAAAATTTTTAGCCAATAATAATATGTTCAAAAGATTTGAAAAAAAAAAAAAAAAAGTATAATGCTAAATTGAAATGTTTGAATTATTATATGTATTAGATTTATAAACACTGGGCCACAAATTATAATTTAAAAAGAAAATTTTCTTGGAAATAAAGGTTATCTCTTATTTTAATTTACCCTGCTGAAAACATGAAACGATCATTTTAACTATTAAGTCAATTAACGAATTTAATCTTGCATAGTTCAAAGAGTTACACAAAATTAAATTCATTAATTTGATGTACCAAGAAATCTATTATATTGTTCTCTCACAACATTAAATTACACAAATTGATTAAAAGCAGAAAACAGATTCAAAACAAATTTATATGATTCTTTAAAATTTAGTTACGAGAATAAATATATAAATAATATGATTTTTTAAAAAAAAATATTATTTCAACTATTGCGTTTTATTGAAGACTAGTAAAAGTTCCATCTACAGATTTTTGAAAAATTAATGTTTAGTTCAAGAATAGTTAAATATTTAGTAATAAAATAGATAACATACCAAATCACTGTCATCATCATCATCTGCTTGAGTTTCTTCTTGGTTTTTATCCTTGCCTTCATCATCAGATACTTCATCAGAAGAATAAATAGCTAAAATTTAAATAAGAATAAAAACTTTATAAATAAGCTTCAAATATTTTACGTAGATGCTGAATAATGCATAAATTGAATCCTACATATTATACAAATTTACGTATCTCAGAACAATTAAAATATATTTTTTTAAAAGTAGTTACACAAATAGGATTTCATTCCTTTTTTTCTCAAACAGACAGGCAAGTCCAAAGTGCAATTTGGTTAATACAAGTTTTTACCTTTTGATTTCCTAAATAAACCAAATAAAATTCTTATGATAAACCTCTTAAAAGTTAATGACTCTGGCTTTTACATCAACAATTTAAAATCACATGGCATATTTTAAGAAAATACTGGATAGAATAAACAAAAGAGCTTCATCTAAATATATTAAAATTAATTACTCCAAATACCTTTGGAACTAGCAGCTGCTCCTTTTTTGTACTTGTTCTTGATAGCAGATAATGAAATCGCTCCGTCCTCATCTTCATCATATTGATCCCTTTCAAGATAAGATGAACTAATGCCTCTGGAATGGGGCTTGTCTTTAATTCTTCTTTGTTTGCTTTCTCGACGGATGGATGCTCTCAGCTTATCTTCCTCTTGCTGTAAATGTTAAAATTCAAGTAAAACAAAAATTTACATCAATTCATTTAAATGTCTCAGTCATTATTTATGTAACTGTAATTTATGAAGAAAGAAATATCTTTAATTAGGGAAACGTATTTTGAAATGTTTATAAATATTTGTATAGATCTATAGTCAGATCATGGATAGTGTGGAAAGGTAAACATCCAATTTAACAGCAGAAACAAATGAATCAATTATGGGTTCAGGTGCAGTCAGGTAGGTGTGGCTCAAAGCTGATTTGTAAGAAAAAACATAATAATGTGGAATATTTTTCATCCAGTTTTACTTTTAATATAATGCAATTTTAAAATTTAATTATTAAAAAATAAAATTCTTTTTTATTGCTATTAAAATTTCTCCTAAATGATATTTTTTTCCCCATAACAGTGCTTTTTTTTAAATCCATCTAATTTGGCTGCTTCTAATTTTTCACATGATAAGTAATGAAATTTTTCACATGATAGTGGTCGGACTATAAATACTTATTCATATATGTGATGAATTTATGATTACCACACTACACTTTAAGAATATATATATAAAGCATTATTTGTCATAATTTTTGTAAATTGAACTCAGGACTCCATATATTCAATTTGTTAACTTTTATCATTAAATATTTAAGAATGGCATGCAACTGTAGTTTATATCTTGCAGTTAAATGCAAATAGTAATTAATGCATTTAAATATGACACTACGAATGAAGCATATTTATCAAATAAAATGCACAAACAGATATAAAAAAAAACATGCCCTATTTTAGAATTAAAAATAAATCAGCCTCACATTTAAGCATCTATTTTTTTACAGAAAATTTTAAAAACAATTAAATTTTATATAGGATATTTTGATTTAGATTGATTTTAGACTTTTACTTAGTATGGTATTTTTTGAATTAATAATTTAAAGAAAAAATGCACTGATTTATTTAGACAAAAGAGGCTATAAAAAAAGTTGACAAATAACTATATACACAAATAAAGATTTTTAAAAAATTAGCAAGAAACCTAATTAAATACATTGATTTAATAGCTGTTTTAATATTTGAAATATCCATGCACAAAATGATTTTATTTTTCATTAACATTCACAACCATACATTATGTTTTACAGCTGCATATAGGCAGGCATTGTAATGTATTATCTAATACAGTCTGCAATGGATTGACATAGATTGCATGGATAATTAGCAAGCTGGCAAGTCAAATAGATTCTAAAAGCATGCCCTCACAGGGGAGGAAAATTAATTTATGAAGAATTTTAATGGTAACTAAGAGAATTTTAATTTTTAACAATTAAAATTTAGATGATACTAAATTTAGTTAAAATTTTAGATTAAAAGAAAAAAATTCTATGCTATTTATTATATTTCTTTCTTCAAAACTTTGCAGCACACACGTCTGACTAGCACCCCTCATAAGTAATCAATTTGTCGATTCCTACAGTTAAATCAGATTTTTATCATTCCAGAAGTGTGATAAATTGCCTCCATTAAATTTTATTTTGCAAGATTCTCATTATTTTACATACTGATAAATTCCAGCTGTATATATTGGTACAAAATGACTACTAAACAAATATACATAGCAAGGAATTTCACAGTAATTTTACTTTTTAATAATTATTAAAATATCAGTATAGTAATTTTACTCATTCTGTAATTTATCAAATTTTAAAATCGCACAAAATGGATAACTACAGAAGTTGATATCTACATCCTTGTTTAAAGTTAAATGCTAAGAGGAAAATTTCAATAAGTGTATGTAACCAAGAAATGGCTATAGAAATGGAAATCATGACTAGCAGAGGTGCTATAATGAAATTATAATAAATATTTTTAAAATTATTAAATGCATATAATAAAGAATCACAAATAACGATAATGTTGTTTTTCAATAGTGAGAATATGTAAAAATTGACAATCTACATCCGTTATTTTTAATAAATTCTTATTTAGATTTGAAAATGATCTTAATAATTCATAAATTAACTCAAAAAGAGTCTACATTTGATAAACTTTTTTTTTTTATGATTTGAGGAACTCAAATTTAAAAAATAGGGGGAAGAGAAAAGCTTTTATCTGGATTTTAACCTAAGCCCTTTTTGTTTTCATGTGGATTTTTTTAATTCTTATTTGAATTTTATTACTTTTAATAAATTTCAAACATTTTTCCAATTGTTTAATATGGAGGTTTGAACTATAATGCATTTAATCTTTTAGGATATTCTGCACTTAAAAATAAACATCAACAAATATAAAAATGCACAGCTTATATGCAATTTCCTTGAATTTCAATAAAAAAATAAATTTTATAATGTACCTTTATCATTTCAAATCGGTGAGCTTCAGGATCTTTACCAACATTATGTAGAACTCTAATTTTCTGTGTTTTCTGATTCCTATCTGCTAATGACAGAGTCATCTTACGATGAGTGAAACTGTCTGTGGAATGAGGTCTGGAGAAGAATTAATAATTTAATTAATTTTTAAGAAATATAAAACAGATATAAAAACAATTTTTCAATATTTTATAACAAATAATTAACATGCATGTGAAGTTTTAAAAACAAGGAATATAAGATTCTTAGTACAATGTAAAAATTTTAATTTCTTCGGTTTTTATAATTTATATGTCTTACTAATAAGACCTTGAACAATCAATTTTTGACTTAGATTTAATCAAATTTAAAAAAATATGAAACTTGTCAAATAAATTCAATAGATGCAAGTGTTAAGTTATTTATCTGCACAAATCAGTTATCTTCTTAAAACCTATGCTACTTAAGGGCTGGCTGAGAAAAAAAAAAAATTAATAAGCAATCTAGATTTTACAATATAAAAATATTATTTAAATAAATTTTGAACCTGAATGTAAGCTTTGTGCGAAATACTGCTTGTCCTTGCAAACCAGTACCTTGACGAATGAATATATGATTATGGTCCCCAGACATCAAACTTTGACGATAAATGTCAAATATCTCAGAACCTAAATGCAGCGAAAGACTAAAAAGAAATGTATATATATTAGATGCTATTAGTAACAACGATGAAAGTCATATTTTGAAATATTTTTTTTTCTAAATTTCTTTAGTTACAAACATTTAAACAAACATTATTTAATATTTATTATTTGATTTTTGCAGAACTGTAACTTACATTATGTAATAAAGCACAAGAGACATAAATCGAACTCAAATTTTCCACAATGATAGCGTGATTAACTGCAAAACCCAAGTCATCAGAAAATGGAAATTTAATCAATGTTTTTCAAATATCCTTAAATATTGGCAAACTGCTCTTTTCTTTTCACCACATGTCCTCTCTGTATTTAAAGTTAGTTAGAAAGGTGACAATAGAACATTAGCGGGCCTCATGTATATCACGAACAACCTAGTGACGCATGTTGAAGGGAAGACAGTGCTTTTAAGGGTAGCCCAGCATTTATGGCAAAAGTTTACAGATAAATAATTATGAAAGGCCATACAAGTAAAAATTTTTTAATGAATGCAAAAGCTAAAGCTATTTTGTGAAATTGAGGAGGAAAATCCCCATTTTGTTTTATTCTGCTTCACCAGATATCCAATAAATATCATCTTGACCATCATTTTCTACTTGATATGAATTTAATTTTTTTAAATTTATTTCATCTATTCATTGTCCCAAAAGGTCAATTAATAGCTCAGAATATGTATATGTTAAATATGCCAACTTAAAACTTTTATCATATTACCAGGCTGCTTCTGGAAATGTATTTCTTTGTGAATAACCACTGATTCAGTAAATAAGACTGAATTTCTTTTACAAACCTCCAACTTCAGTCAACCAATTGTTCTTTATTTTTTACACTCACATTTTGGCAATGGCATCTACATGTATTTGATCAAAATGTTTAAAAACATATTTACTTCAAATTTTTCAATATTGCTTCCACCCCTAATTTTAATATAAATCCATTTCCCAATTTGGCAATATCACAAAGCTTATATTATAATAACTTATGTAATATAAACTTATACTATGTAATGTATAATCTATTTTAAACAATAAATAAAACACACAAGAAGAAAAGATATTTCATTCTATTATTTACATCCTCAAATTAATTTTAAGTTTTTTTATAACCACATTTATATTGAAACTAGTCCATATTACTCAGCACGGCAAGATTTCAGAAAAACTTATTAACTTCTTTATTTAGATTAACTTCTATTCAAGGCAGCATTTTTGCTTTCTTCAATTCTAACATCTGATTGGTTTTCTTTTCTTAGGCAGTATTGCAAGTTTAGCAATAAAAGCCAGAGTGAAGTTCAACGAAATGTTCTAGCCTATAAATATTTTCTTTCTCCCCCAAAATACATTTACCTCTCCCCTACACTCCCCCTTTTGCTATTAAATTGACATGAGGGAAAGGAAAAGCCTAATTGTCCTTATTCACCTCCTGTCAACAAAAAACTTATCTCCCATTTGGCAACAATACCAAGTCTCCAAATTTCTTTCTCCCCTAAACTGTGATGTGACTGGGCCATTTATATTGGCAAAATGGCAATGCAAATGTTTAAATAAAATTTTAAAAGGTTCCAATTTATCGGTTAGTATAATTCATTCTACATTGGTCTATCAATGAACAGTGCAACATAAAAAATAACTTCAATCATAAAAAATTCACCAATCATAGAAAGCCATCAAACCTAATTGACAAAAATTGGGCAATTTTTCTTATGAATATTGATCCTTTTTCAAAACTTTATTTTCAGTTGATCTAGACTTTATATTAGAAGCAACCTCACCAATTTTGGCAAAATTTGGATGAAAATTTATACTGTGCATAGGTGAACATACGCACAAACTTTGAGAGATATCCAAGGAGATTGTTTTATTTTAAATAAATTAAAAGTCTTTTAGGATGCAATAGAAAATAAGATTTTCATATAGATACACCAATAAGAAATGAATTATGCTAATTGGTGGAGGTATAATTTTAGTACATTACTAGTAAATATTATTAATATGCTAGCATAGTTATGTTCACAAGTTGATATAAAATACTTTTATTCATTATCATTATGCCAAATTAATTAATTTTAAAAATTAAAAAAAAACGCTAACACATACCTGCCATCAGACCATTTAATAATTCTAGCATTGCTTTCTTTTTGTTCATTACCATCTTCATCATAAACCTTACGCCATCGAATGGTGTTTTCAACCTAAAATATTAAGGGTGGAAAATATTTAATTTTTAATGAAACATTATTTTATAGGAAAAAATTTAAGTTACAAAAATCTTCTAAAACAAATATAAACTTTGAAAGCTATAACTAAAAAAACTTATAAGTATTTGATCACCTAATAAATTTTTTTTTTTACATAACGATGCAAAATTAAATTAAACAACTATTATTCAGATATGACAATTCCCAAAAAAGTTCATATAAAATATTTTTAGGTACACATTAAATATGCTATTATACTGAATTATTTAATAATAAATTTTTCAAAGTAAATAATATATTAACACAAATTTAATTAATAATTTTTTTTAAAAATAAGCAAATTTAAGCATTAAAAATAATTTTCAAATTTACTTGTAATAAAATTAGATTATTTGATTAAAGGCGGGAGTGTTTTATTGATTAATATTTACAAAAACAAAGTACTTTGATTCTGCAATCGATTTTATGTTTTCGGTTTCAGCAAATTATTAAATTATTCAATTGATATTGTTTGCTGTGCTTTTCTTACTTAGAAGCTAGAAATATATAAAAGTTGTTTTTAATGTAAAAAAATGGCCCATATATAGAAAAAAATTAATGAATCTAACTTGGAACAAATTTAGCAGAGAACAGGGTAAGAAAAAAAACAAAAATGATATAACAAAACTAATCTAACTTTAAGTTTCAAACGGGCACGTCCTTCCTCATCCAAGACTTCATCTTCATCAATTTCATCTTCATACCAAGCTGGATCATAAGGTCTATAAAAATAAAATTAATAAATAATAATAAAATGTATCTAATTATTTTCATTAGTTTCTATAAATGAACATGAAAGAAATGAGGAAAAAATAATTTTGCAAAATGGAAACAGATATAAAGGAAATTTTGCTTTTAATAGCTTTACTTTAAAATTTTATAACTGAAATTAAATAATTAATAATAATTTAAGTAAATATGATGTGCCCATGAAAAGAATTATCATGAATAAACAATAAATTCAAATATTTAAAATTTAAGTAATAAGAAAGTTTTAAATTCACAACTGAAATAATTAGAAATGTTTGATAATAACAGCACATAAGAATGCTGTTATTATCAAACATTTCTAATTATTTCAGTTGTGAATTTAAAACTTTTTTCTTTTACTTTACTTTCTTTTCTTTTTCTTTTACTTTCTTAAACTTTTATCAACAGCTTTACGGTATGTAACAATTCAGTTATGATATTTAATTTTTGAATAATAAAATTATAATATTACAATAAAGCAATTGAAAATATTGTATCTGGTTTAATAAACAATAAAATTTCAAACAAAATATTTTCAAAAAAATTTAAAAGCTTAATTTAAAGCTTTTTAAATAATAAAAAAATGTTTTATAAAATTTAAATTAGTAATATTACCTTGTATCAACACTCAAAAAGTTGGGTAATTTAACAAAATGAATTTCTCTTCCTAAATTGGCAGCTATTCTTGGAATTTCCACTTCAATCCTGGTTTCTTGGACAGGTTCTTCTTGCTCTTCTTGTTCCTAGTTTAAAAGTTATTAAATTTTAATTTGCTAGTTTTACTATTGTGACAATTATATTCAGTATAAATATATTTAATTAGATTTGAAAACTATGACAAGTAATTTAAAATTTTTATATTTATACATTATTATTAAACTCGTTATATTTTATACAGCTCTAAGTTAATTAGCCCCCTATCACTTAGAACGATGAGGGTGTTACATCGGTGAATCTTATGTATGTCATTATCAGCCTCAGGATGTTAGTTGTGGAAAAGATAGTGCCTTTCAAGAGGACTTTTAGGTGTAACTGCCCAGTATTTGCATGTTGTATGGAAGAAAACTTTCAGCCATCAGCTTAACTACCAATGCAAGGTGCTTTACACATATTGTCTAATTGGCATCAAGCTCCCCAATTTCTGAAAGAAGTAACTATAATGATGTCGCTAGCAGATTCAAACTTTGTTCTCCTGTTAGGCATGTTGCCACTGGGCCATGAATGAAAATAACAATTATCGTTAATAAATATAATTCGACCACTGATAGTGTGAAAAATTTGCAAGCTTCGAAAACAGGGGAGGAAATGTCATTTAAGAGAGATTTTAATTGATAAAAAGAATGTTTAATTTTTAAAATTTTCAAATTACTCGATACTAAAAGAAAAGCTAGATGACAAAAATTCCACATTAAGAATTATACCTTTTTCTTTCAAAGCAAATTTACTGGCATGTACCTGATTAGCACCTCTAACAAGTAATCGATTCTTCCATTTCCATCATTAAATCATTGTTTACCATTCCACACTATCTGTGGTCGGACATAGTAAAAACTATACAACGTATTAGTTAAAACTAAATATATATTCATTTGAATATAAGATTAATAACTTCATTTATTGACATATTTTTTTTGTCAGTAAGAATTTAACAATTATATGCATACAAAACGTGATCACAAATTTTACAAGCAAAAGCTGGTACTATTATATTAAACTGTTTTCATATTTTGTTCACAATCCATTACTGGCAATTTTTATACGGTAAAATTACTAAAAATTTAAATTTGAGAAAGCAAATATTAACAAACATAAAAAATTTAATAACAAATTGCAAAAGAAAAAAAGTGAGTTATTTCAAAAATAATTATACAAATTATTTAAAATATTATTGCTACAATAATATGAAACAAAAATTAAGTAGCAAATATTTTTTAATAGAAAATTACCTTAAAGAGATATTTTTCTTTACTTTAATAAAAGCATTCAAAAATAAAACATATAGAATTCAAAATATGCATAGAAACACATAACTGATACATATACAAAAAGACAATATTGCAAAAACTTAAAATAAATATACAAAAATAGGCATACAATATTTTGATTTTTACCTGACCAAAACCATCTACTTCCTCAGTCATAGTTTCAGCTTTTTCTTTACCTTCTTCATCTGAACTAATATCTAATTCTTCACCAAAAAGATCAGCAGCAGTTGCTATAAATATAAAACAATAATTATATAATATTTAAAATTCCATAAATATATTTTTTAATATATAAATGAATATTTATATATCAATGGCGGACAAATACAACTGATTGGGTTTAATGTAGTTCCCATTAAAAATTGAAATACTTCATTTTTTAAATTATTTTTTCAGAACTTTTTTGCAAAGGCTATGGCTTTGGAGCTACTCGAGATGAAAGACAATGAGGAATTTTAAATCCAGCACAGATCTTCCTTTATAAATTAATTCTGAAAACTTATACCAGAATCAAAATATCTATATTTTAAAAAAGCTGTTTGCCCTCTAATTTAAATTTTTAGTACAACATACTGCTGTGAATTTTTACATTTCAAAATGTTATAAAATTTAAGCAGTTGAAATATCATTCCCAGTTGACCAATCAGCATCTTACAAGTTATTTGAAAAATTTCAAAGTGTTCACCAATTTTATTTTTTTATTCAATATTTAAATTTCTTTAAATATTTAATAAAAATTTATAATTTATATTTTAATAAATTTATAATTTAATAAAAATATTTTACTTTATCATAAAAGGAGAATAAGAAATATACATTATGTATTATACATTTTTGCAGAATAATTTAATATTGCTTCATAAATTCTAATAGTGATATAATACAACAGAAAAAAAAAAAAAAAAAACTTTACATAAGCTTATAAATTACTCTTAGCGGAAGGAATTTTAAAGATTTAATTGATTAAGTCATAAATCATTAATAATGATTTTCAATTTCTTTCAGGTAGTAAGAAACTGTTGAGTTTTATGATATCACAGCATAACTATTTTCATAAGTATTTCATAATATCTTAACAAACCTTTCTGAGATTCATCTTCGTCTTCATCTTGTTTTTCCTCATCTTCTAAAAATGGGATAAAATACACATAAATATATTTTGATGAATATAATAAAATAGCTTTTACTCAAGAAATATTTTTAAAAATAACTAGCCAAAAAAAAGGAAAATTTCTTTAAAGGATGCTTACAAATTAATAAAATTGTATCAAGTTTAATTACATACCAGCATCAGATCCTCGGGCACTTCTATTTTCTGCATCCGAACCTATTTTATAATAATTTACGTAAATTTTAATAATTAAAAAGTTTTCAAAACTTCACAAATTTATTTACTTAATCAAATTGAATTTACCTTGATCAGAATCCTCTATAGTAGCTCTTTTCTTTTTCTTCCTCTCACCATCAGAATCTGATACACAGAAAACACAGTTTAAAATACTTTTATTCAGTTAAAAAACAACAACAAAAAACCGATAGTACATATAACTAACATATCATTTTTTTTTTATAAACAGTTGTTTTAAACATTAAATTCAAACAAGCATTAATATCAGCAAAACACTATAAGTAATAGTATATAATAAGAATTTATTCAAGAATGTACAAAGTCTAAAAATATGTAAATATTTTGCCATATATATAAGATATAATCCTCTATATCATGAATCATATGGAATGGTAAACATACAATTTAATGGCAGAAACATTCGAATCGATTCTGTGAATTTAAATTAGCAAAATTCCGGAAACATTTTAACACATTTTGTTTGAATGCATAAAATATGTAGAAGCAAAGATAAACTGCAAAGCACTTTTCGATATAAAGTTCTATCTTACTTGTGGATGTTTGATACGTCAGAGAATGCTTATTATAAGACAAAAAAGATACGATTTATGACAATTTCTACGAAGAGTCTTGTAACCCTGCAAGCTATGGAATACCCCATATTTTCTTTGTGGGGTTATTATTAGTTTTTTTCACTTTTTACTTCATGTACTAGTTGCACTTCACATATTCAAATCATTGTTTAACTGTAAAAATGTTTTGATCTTTTTGATCTGTAGTTTTATCTATTTCTTTCTTTTTCAAATCTACTCTTCTGGTTATATTCTTTTGGTTGCTAGAAAGTACAAGCAACATTTCTTGTATTTTAAAATGAACTTGTAAGCCGTCATAGGAGATGACTTTAAGAATTTCGAGGTTTAGAGTAGTTCCTTTATAAAAGCTTTATTTTCACTTTTGTCAAATTATTATCATCTGTTGTATTTTAAAAAGCATTTGGATAAATTGAGATAAAGCAGTGTCAGTGAGCATACATCTCAAAGTATCAACTCAAGTCAAGTCGAATCAATTACTTCTTGGGATGCCAGCCAAATATACGTGACACAACTAATTTGACTTACAATGCTTTGAATAATGCTATAAAAAAGTATAATAGTTAATGTGGAATTTTTTGCATCAAGTTTTCTAATAATGCATTGTCTAAAATTTTAATTATTTTTACTTCAATTGAAATCCCCCTTAGATGACATTTCCTCCCCTTGAAACCACTCCTTTTGAATTCGCTTGACTTTACCAATTTTTAACATGATTTATGATCAAACTATACTTTGATTAATCAATTTCAATCTATCCTATGGTTATACAGATAATATGGACACAATTTTAAAACATGCAAGTTTATTTTTGATATTAAAAATGATAATACTTTAAAAACAATCTTAATCAAAAGATTGTTTTTAAAGTATTATCTTTTTTAATATCAAAAATATATTTCAATTTGAAATCTTTTGATTATTTCAATTGTTAAGTCTCAAAGCGATAAGTGTTATGAAATAAGCCTGCCTAAGTAAGTTATGAAAAAAAAAAATTTCCAAATCTTTTTAAGAAAAATTAACTATAAACACAAACCAAAAATTAATTATTTTCAGGAAATAAATGTTTACAAATTTCAAATAACTTAAAAAAATTACATTTATGGTTACTTCTTTTTAAAATGAAATTTAAAAAAAAATTATCTTGCAAGCAATTTTTACAATATTATTCTGATCCTTACAGAACTCATATTTACTTAAAATTGCAAGTGATGTTTTACATCATATTTAAAAAGGAATTCATACCTATCAGATCATTAAAAACATAGATTTTATAAATCGAAAATTTTAAATTAGCGATAAAAAGTTTTAAATTATTAAAAAAAATATCAGTTGGTTTACTTAAGCAAATGATTGCCCTTGTTAATTAAAAAAATTTACTAATATTGGAACATAAAAGTTATAATTATAAAATTCAGAGTTCTGTAAATTTAAAAGTCATCATGCAAATATAAAAAAATTAATAAAAACTGTTAAAGAAAATTACATGATAATGTAATTGTAAATTTTTAGTTATCTTAGTATAATTTCCAATACATAAATGTTTATATTGGATTATACATGAATAAATATACATATATATATATATATATATATATATGAACGTATATACGTGAATAAATAATGTACAACTGATACAATGTATGCTAAAATAATAATTAAACATTCTCTTGCATAAATGCACATAACTATCCATAAAATTTACTTGATATATATATATATATATATATATAAACAAATAACTTTTTAGAAATAATTAATTTGTATTACAAGGCTATATTATTATCATTCTTTACACATAAATTTCCATGTTTCTTAATAATTCTTTCAAGAAAAAAATAATAATAAAATGAAATAAAAAAGCTTCTTTTTACATATACAAATAACAAAGGGTGAAAAAACAAAAGCTCTGGTAGGTAAATAAAAAAAATTAATAAAAATAAGGGCCAAGAAACAAGATCAAGAAATCAGCAAATAAACATAAGAAATATATTATATATAATAAAAAATTATAAAGTGATTATATAAAATAAAAAATTAATTACAATATTGTGAAGACAAATTTATAAAAGAATATGTACTCTGACATTATAAACCATTTTTTACCCCCTACACGATAGATGAGTGGATCCAAAAACAAATCTAGTAATGTATACTAATAATATGGGAGGAGCTAAAAATTCTTCCACTTAAAGGCAGTAAGGAATAGAACTAACAAATGTTAATTAAAGCAGAGGGTTTTATAGAAAAATTCAAGTTGAATGAATTTTTGCTACAAAACCCCATAATAACATGTTATTGGTAAGACGATATGGACATTAAGAGAGAAATAGAGTCACAGACTAAGATTAGCAAATGCACACACACACATATAGCAAAAAAACACATAAAAAGTTAATTTTCTAAAATTTTTATTTTCATTATTAAAGAAATTTATTAAAACTATACCTTGTTCTTCATTTTCATCATCACTACTAATTTTCCTTTTTCTTTGTGATTTAGGAGCAGATTCTAAAATACAAATAGGTTATTAATAAGGGGAAAAAAGAATAATAATAATAATAAAAAAAAAGAATAAATTATTAATGTAAAAAAATTACCATCAGCAGATAAATCTTCTTGGCCGCTACTATTTTTCATTTTTTGATCTTCTTCATCATCAGAATCTATACAAAAATATCATATAATTTATATGTATTTTTTAATATTAAATACATTTGGTTTATTCCTTTAAAGTAAAATTAACTTATCAAATTAAATATTGTTAATATTTATAAATATTACATATCTATTAAAATTTATAATTAATAGTACAATTTTATTAAATTTTTTTTTTTTTTTTATACAATTTAAATAAAAAATAAATTTAATATTCTTTTTAAACTTTCTTTAACATTTATTTCAATATTTTCTTTCCAAAAAAGTAAAACTTTATAATAACAGGTAAAATATTATATTTAACCCTAAAAAATAAATTTGGTAATCAGTTATAATAAAGAAATTAACAGAAGAAAAAGTATTTCCAAACCTAAAATTTTCCGTTTCGCTTTCTTACGAGGTCTGTCATCTTCTGAATCTATTAAAAAAATGTATAATATTTGTTCGACATTCTTTTTAATACAAAACAACAAATATTATTTAAAATACATATTTTATAAATATTATTTAATTTTTATTACCATTGGCCTCAGAATCTGATTTTGCTGGAAAAGCTTTATGCTTTTTCTCATCATTTGATTCTGAAAGTTGAATATAAGACTTATGTTTACCATATGTGCATAGATATGCACATAAAAATATTCAATGAGCAATATTACATCATTTAACTTTTTGAAACTAATAAAAAGCATAATTTTAATACATTTTATATATAAAAATGATGGTGTAAAATATTTTTAACATAATTTAAATAGGAAGGATCTAATGAGTAGTGCTCCTCTTCCAGTTATTTACTGTCATATTTTTGACTTTCAGTTTTATATATATATAAAATAATATAGGTATCAGAGAATATTACAGGAAATAACTAATGATTTTATCTTATACAGGCATTTTACTTCATGCTCTATTGGTAGATAATATTTGAAATGTTTATCTCGTAATATTTTTTTGATGAGTATATCAAATTTAGCTTAAGGTATTTCAAGATTGAGTTCTTCGAGAGATTCGAGAGGCATCATAGAGCACTATCAGATGTCTTCTCACCCTTATCATTCCCAAACTGTAAGCTGGCAACTCAACTCTAGGCATAGTGATGTGGTGTGGTGTAGCAGTAGTAGTAATATAAAGTTATCATGAGTAACAACTCAGAATAGGAACATTTCTGAATACTAGTTAAGTCTCCAAAAGTATTTTGCAGATAAAAGGCCTTCTGGTTTAAACCAAAATAATAAAATAAACAGATTACAGAATTATAATAAACTATTCCTCTATACATAGAATATATAAAAAATAAAATCACTTTACCTCTTTCTGAATGTTCGTCACTGCTTAAAATTTGTCCTTTTCTTTTTGGACTTTCACTACCACTTCTTACTAATAAAAGAGGGAGTCAAAATAAATACATAATCATACATAAAAAAATAAAATACTTATCCAAAAATTTAAATATTTTTTAATAATAAATAAAATGCTAGTACAGTTAAGTTTATTATTGTACTAAAAATTATGTAATAGCTTTTTTTTCCTTTAAAAAATTCAATGTAATATAAAGGTTTTAGTAATTGCTTTTTCCCCTTTACTAAGCTTTGCTTTAAACATATAAATTTTCATTATTTTAAAATTTCTTGCATTTTTAAATACATACAATACTTAATTGATAGATCAGTAAGATATTAAACAATTACCTGACTTATTTTCTTGATCAGATTGCTCATTATCTGAAGGAGCATTTGAATGTTGTTCTGCTTCAGAATGTTCATCCTCAGACTGATTATCTTGCTTATCAGAACTTTCAGTTTTTCTTTTTTTAATCTGTTCATTTGATTGTTCATCGTCTGAATGAACCCCCACACTAGCTGGGGATGCACTTCTGGGTGAATATCCACTTCCTGGTGATCCACTTTGTGGAGAATCTTCAGCAGGATTTCTTTCATCATGATCTTCACCATCAGATTCATTTTGGTTAGCATATTCTTCTCCTGATTGTTGTTTCACAGACTCATTATCAGACTGATGTGCTTCTGATTCAGCATCGGAATGCTGGGCAGGAGATTCTCCTCCAGATTGCTGTACAGGAGATTCTTCTCCAGATTGCTGGCCAGGAGATTCTCCACCAGACTGTAGGGCAGGAGATTCTCCTCCAGAATGTTGGGCAGGAGATTCTCCTCCAGATTGCTGCGCTACTGATTCTGCATCTGACTGTTCCCCAGCTGATTCTTCTCCAGATTCTTGAGCTTCATTTTCAGCATCTGAATGCTGGTAACCATTTTCAATACCTGCCTGTCCCTCTTCATAATCTGCATCTGACTGCTGAGCAGGAGATTCTCCCCCAGACTGTTGGGCAGCTGATTCTGCATCTGATGGTTGGCCTTCAGCATCAGATTGTCGGGCATATGATTCAGCATCTGATTGTTGTCCTTCAGCATCTGATTGTTGTCCCTCAGCATCAGATTGTTGGCCTTCAGCATCTGATTGCTCACCTTCAACATCTGAATGTTGTTGCTCTTCAGCATCCGATTGCTGCTCCTCGTCAGCATCTGAATGTCGTTCGTCTTCATCTGAATGTTGTTCTCCTTCAGATTGTTGAACATCAGATTCAGCCCCTGATGCTTGCTGTGGAGATCCTGGCTCTGACCCATTTTGAAATTGCTCTGGTGAAGATCCTCTCTCAGAACCACTATTTCTTTCACTGTGATCTGACTGAACATTTTGTTCATTATCAGATTCTTGTTCACTTTGTGCACTCTCTTCAGACTGTTCACTTTGTTCAGGAGATGAACTCTTAGCCTGTCCCTCTACAATGATACAATATAATTTATGTGGATATATATATATGCTAATTAATATTTTAAAACTAAAGTGCATTAATGAGTAAATTTTTGAAAACGATGAAACATGCAATGCCTTTTAAAATTTAAATTATTTATAAAAAGCATAAAAACACATGCCTTCAAATTAAATAAACTTTTAAAATTCAGCAAAGTTACAAAAATGAATCATACTCAATGTATTAATGCTTAATGCCGGCAAGTATATTATTATATTTTTCATTAAAGAAGCCATAAATTTTTCTAGTTAAAAATACCTACTGATATCTGGGTGCTTAGAAAATTAATCAAAATATACAAGTTACTAAGATATAAATAAATAAAATTAACTTTGATAAATTTCAGACAGTTGCTGAGAAAAGAATAAAAATTATTTTTTATTTTACTAAATAATTAATAAAGTATTATTACATATGAATGGCAGAATTGCCTACTTGTAAGAGTTCTTAACAACAGAGACAGAGAGTAACAATACAGATTCCCATTTTTATATAAACATTGTCATTAATAAGTTAAATGTTAATAGATAAATAAATTAATGTTTTAATATGTTAAATTATTATTTATTAAGCTATTTATACCTATTATAAAATTGATTTTATAGAATTTCTTATTATCTGAAAAGCTATTTTTGAATTTAAAGAATCCCTTTTGTACCCAATGTTTGATACCTAAGTAGATGATTTTGTATCTGTGTCTCCTACATTTCTTGCATATTTCCAAGATCAATTTGGGAACCAGCCATTTGTAGGAATTTCTTTCTTTAGTATGAAATATATGTTGATTTGGTTTCTACCATTCCAAATGGTTCACAAGCTTCAAAATATGTCATTTTCTAGGAAAGTGAAGGTTATAAAAGAAATATATACTAATAAATATATCAATTTTCTTATCTTAAATAGTTAGTTTAAAAATTACTTTTCAATTATTCAATTACCCTAAACTGCTTCTAGGAATAAAAAGTAAGATTCCTTTACATTATAATTCTTTTTATATTCCTCTAATTAATTTTGGTTTTAATTAAGCTGTGACTTACTTTTGATTATTTTTACTGTTTTCTATTCATTTTGTTGATAATAAACTTTATAACCTTTAAATTTTCCTCAACAATCAGTTTTCATAATTTTTTAGTGCTTTATTTATAAATATTTCAAATCATTAGTCGTTTATTTTTCTGTCTTTCATGATTATTTTTGAATAAGTCTAAAATTATTTTCTTTTCTTGTATTGCTGTTTATATTCAAAAGCTTGAATTAAATTTCCAGTGATGCCAAAATTTGCTGAAAAAATAACGAAATGTTGAGAATTCTCTTTTAGGAGATATCTCAGACATCATCAATAATACAACACAGAATTTTTTTTAAGTGCATTTATCAATACAGTTATTTCTATAAAACTGAAAAATACCAACAAAACATTTTCAATTTATGCTAAGCCAAAAAGCTAATTTCAAATTTTCATTTTAAGCTAAAGCCAAAATTTTGTTCTTAATTAAATAATTATTAACTAACTAAGCATTTAAAATAGAAAAAAAATAATAAATTAACTATATAATTTTAAAGAAAAATATATATAAAAAAAATTGTTGTACATGATTATATTATCTCATGAAAGTATTTGTAAAGTTGTAAAGTATTTTGTTCAATCTAAATGTACTTCCAAAATGAATAATAATTAAAAGGTTAAACTTCCTTTATATATTGTTATAAATCTCTTAATAAATGAAATATAATTTAGTCCATTATAGTTCATATGCAACAGTATGATTTTGAATTTAGTCCATTATAGTTCATATGCAATAGTATTACTTGAAACTTTATAAAATTTTATTCGATTTTCATATATACCTAAATGAGGCAAATTGGCAGGATAAAAATATAGTTCAGTCATAATTGTTTCTAAAATAAACTTATGTAGAGCATAAAATTATTTCAAAAATTTTATGCTCTACATAAGATCATTTCAAGAAAAGTATGGAAATTTTACTATTTTAAATTAAAATAATTTTCCCACAATGAAAATTTCTTTTAAGAAAGTCAACAATGTTACTCTTTTTAAAGGAGACGAATACAAATATTCAAATTTTTAATTAAGTTAAAAATTAGCATTCTAATGTACAAGGAAAAAACATTTTTTTTTTTTTTTTTTTGCCTTTAATTTTACTTTAAAGTTGATAAATTCTGATAGAATAATTAGTCTATAATGCATTTTTTTTCAGAAAAATTTAAGTGAAAAAATTCTATTAAGACAGACAGTTTTAATATAATTATTTGTTAACAAATACATTTCCTTTTAAAAAACCTTTAAATAGCCTGATCCTGAATTAATGATAATCAACGAAGAATCGTCAATAAAGCATAAAAATGATTAAAGATTAGTATCTACAATTTTGTCAATCATGGAAATGACAACCACTAGTTAATTTATCTATCTTTTTAGATAGATAAATCAACCAGAATAACAAATAATTTCACGTTAAGACACATTTTGAAAGCCAAGAACATTAATTTAACTTCATATTTAAAAATATTATAACGTTTCGACCAAACTATTAAAATTACTAGTTTGTACACTCATGTATAAATATTTTTTTTCTTACCGTCACCGGAATCATCACTACTGTATAAATCATCCATTTCAATTTATTGAAATTTCAAGCGCCTTTAGGAATATTCAGCTGTAAAATTTTCTCAACTGATGATAAAATAAAAAATACACTATACTTTAAGACCTCATCGTGATAAAAAATACTGCAATCACATAAAATTATTTACAAACATTAGAAACATCACAGCGAGATACATTAACAAGGCCGAGTTGAGTGTTATCCTATAACAGTTAATTATTTTAACTGTAGTATGAAGCACTTTATTTTTATAGAATTTAATTTCGCAAGTTTTCTACTATTTACGAGAATGCAATAAAGGTATGAAAATTATAGATATATATTATATGCTCTTACTTTTGCATTTTTTTTACTTATTAAATATATCATTTGCTAAATTTAAATTTCCATTATATAGCTGTAATAAAGTTTTAATTTAATATTACTATAGCTCTGAAATCATTTACAAATAATTTCTCTCATTATAAAAGATAAAAATAAAAAAAAAGTCAAATTAAATGCTGTTCAGTCGTAGATACATATATTAACATCTCTTTCCAACAGTCCCTGTAGCGCAGTGGATAGCGCGTTGGACTTCTAATCCAAAGGTCCCGGGTTCGAATCCCGGCAGGGATGCGCTTGTGAACAGTTGTGGTTCAATATTTTTCTTTCTCACAAGGGCAGGGGAAATTTTTTTTTTCTTTTCTTTTTCCTTTTAAATTTTTCTTATTTTGAGAAAAAATAAATGTTATAAATGTTAAAATAAAGTTATTTTTAATTCAAATACTCTAGAATAGAATATGAATTGAAAAATATGAAGATTTAAATTAATTAATGAAGATTATGATTAATTTAATTTAATTTTTTTGATAATGATTTAATTTAATGAAGATTTTAAATTAATCATGGAAGGATTTATTGATTAATATTTTACTTCCAAGAATAATGAAGTAATAATCAAATGAATACGAGGGAAAGGGTTATTTTTTAGACCTTTTTTTTTCATTACAAAAATTAAAATCTAAAGCTAAATAGTTTTGAATTTATAATTTAATTTAAATTTTGAAATTGCAATTATTGTTTTATTCCATTATAATTATAATTCCATTAATATGATATATTATATTTAAACAAAATGGACAACGGCAGGCTATTATTTTCTGCTAATTTAGAATAAAAACAAAAATTCAATCGGAAATATATCCTTTCATAGTGATTCTCAAAAGGTAGAGCGAAATGCATTCCATGCAAGTGAAAACAATTATTCTAATTAAAAATTAATAAAAATAATATGATTTTTTTTTAATGATTGCAGGTTTTATTTGTCACAAATTTTTAAATTAGTTACTACCACACTCTTTCTGAATGGTAAAGAATTCCATGTTTTTTCAAAACAAAAGCCGTGAAAATAATTTTTCTTATTTACTTAGACAAAATATTTATTTATAACTTATAGACGTATTTCTGATATAACGTTTTGAAAGAAAATATTTTTCTTAATAGCAACCTGTTTATTTCATTGGTGGTTTTTGGTCTATAATATTTAAATGTTTAAGTATTTTTGTATAAATAAATTATTGTTATTATTTCATATCACTACACACATTGGTAAATAGAAAGTAATAAAAGTTATTTTGCAGTATCTTAAAGTTCTAAATATTTTAAGTATAAGGTTTAAAAAAGAAAATCCCTCTTCTCATTGATATATATTTTTGTAATAAAAAAAAGTAGAATAAGATATAAGGTTATTATATATTTCACATATATTAAAAATTTAGTAATAAATAAAAAGGTGTTTTTCATAAGATTTTTTTAATACTAAATATCAATAACCAACCCTATTTATTTAATTTGAATGTTTACTTATCAATTTTCATAATTTTTCTTTATTTGTAACCAATATTAACTTTGTTGTACAAATAAAACAATGATTAACAATGTGAAAAAATAAATAAATATCCAGTTCTCCCATGTAGTTTATAAAAATAAATAAATATCCAGTTCTCCCATGTAGTTTATAAAAATAAATAAATATCCAGTTCTCCCATGTAGTTTATACCTTTATATAAACTACATGGGAGAACTGGATATTTATTTATTTTTTCACATTGTTAATCATTGTTTTATTTGTACAACAAAATTATATAGTCACGTGTGCCTTCGGGCTGGGCGTATTTTCAGTTTACTGCATACCTTTATATAACCCATAAAAATATAGGTATTGCTTTAGATAGCAGGGTTTTTCGTTTCCTTGGTCCCTTTTTAAGTGACCTTGATCACTTTTTCGTTTCCTTGACCACTTTCAATATTTCTTATTGGTTTATTTATTTATTTTTTAAAATTATTCTCCAGCATTTCCTATAGATTTCTTTATTATTACGAGTTATTCCTATCGATTTATTTAAATTCTTTCATGTGATTTTTTTTATTAAATTTTTTTCACGAGTTTTTTTTTTTTTTTAATAAAATCGTTTAGAATTCTGTAGTTTTTTTATTTATTTAAACTTCTTTCACGAGTTTTTTATAAAGTCTTTTGGAATTCGATATTTTTTTTTTATTTAATCTGTTTTCTTTGTACAGTTTTGAACGACAACGGATGAATAGAATAATTTATTGCCTGAATATGATTTATTGATTTTTTTTTTCTTTCTTTGTTTGTTTAAGATTGTTGTTATACGTTTTGTTCTTACATTAAATTCTAAATTTTATGGATAATCTGTATATCGGCCCAGCTGATTATAATTTTAACTAAGCATAAAAAATGTTATAAAAATAATATAAAAAAATATTATTAACTAAAAATTTGATATTTTTTATATTATATAAAATAGTAATAAAATTATAAAAATTATTTTGTTTTGTTGTTTTCATTGTAAAATTATGTAAT
Source organism: Caerostris darwini (assembly GCA_021605075.1). Taxonomy (NCBI): domain Eukaryota; kingdom Metazoa; phylum Arthropoda; class Arachnida; order Araneae; family Araneidae; genus Caerostris; species Caerostris darwini. The sequence goes on along the minus strand of BPLQ01009100.1, from coordinate 25,021 downwards.
ATAACTTTTCTCTCTCTCTCTATATATATATATTAATTTTCACGTAGTGTAAAGTAAATTATATCTTTTCAAATATAAATATGGCGAAAAGCTTCTTTTGTTTCTGCTATTTTGTAATATTTTTTTTTTTAACATCGATGGATTATATGTATCATGAATGTATGGCACAAACATTCAGTCCACCGACGAGAGATAAGGCAAGGACATCGCCTCCCGCGAGGACTTATAGGGGAAACTGTCCAGCATTTACATGTCTTGTGAGAGAAACCCCGGAATCTCACACAAGGTACCTACTCTGGATGCGTAATACTTTGCACAATCTCAGATTATTGTCATCTCAATCTCCATTGAGTCTTTTCATTTCTAAATGCAGTGACTGTAATGGACGCCACCTGTGGATTCGAACCAGAGTTTTGCCAAGAGTCAATAATTTCGTGATATTTACTGTATAGCTATCATTACACTGCAGTTTAATGATTATTATCCTAGCCGACTAGAAAATGTAAATATATATATATAATATATGAATGCATATATATATATATATATATGTGTGTGTGTGTGCGTGCGTGTGTGTAGATAAATCCTGATTAATGCCAATTGCATAGTTAGTAACGTCGAATTTTCAAAAAATTAAAAGAAAAAAAAGATTAAACTTTTATTTCTTTATATGAACATTGTGAATGAAAAATATAAAAATGAATTAAGACTAAAGTGAATGCAAACTTTATAATGATTTTTTAATGATTAATTATGATATGATATTTTAATTATGATATTTTTTTTTTTTTTTTTTTTGATTCAATACAAAACACAAAAAACTCTATCCAAGTAGCTCGAACATAAATTAGCGATTATTATAAAGTTTCATCAAATTTCTTTCATTCTGAAAGCAAAAACAGGTTTTTTAATTGTATCTATATCTTGATTTAAAAACGACGCAAGAATAAAAATATGACTTAATTTTAAATTTGAAAATAGTTTTTAAGTAAAATTTCTCTTAGATTATCTTTGTAACTTATAATAGAAAACGTAATTCTGCTTTTAATACTTTATGTATTAGTTTAAAAATGAATTGCCAGATGGCAGCACATTAAATTTTTAAATAAAGTCACGAGCTAGTAATTATAGAATTAAATAATATAAAATTGCTGCAAAAGATAGTCTGATAAAACCACTGACTATTAAATTTCAAAGAAAATGAGATTTTTCTAAAGAAGATAATCGTTTGGAATAAGTATCGTTTTTAAGATTGCTATTATGCGTTTTGTTCTTACTTTAAATTCTAAATACTATGGATAACCTGTATATTGTCCCAGTCAATTACATTTTTTTAAATAAGTTCTTTTAGAATTTTTACTTTCTTTCACCTTAACTTAATATCTGAAAATCATCCTTTCTTATTTTTTTATTCTTAAATAAAATATAATTTTAAATATCGTTTTATTACTGAAATTATTTACTTACAACCGATATTCTTTTCTTTCATAGAAAACGATCTTCAAAGCAGCTAACATTTTATATTTTCCTTTCTCAACTCTTCTTAAAGTATTTTGTTCAATTGTATTATTGGTTTTAATCTAACGGTACTTACGTACTAACGGTACCTTGGCGACAATTAGTGAAAACGCGCCAACCGCCGCTACAGATTTGACGGTTTTTAAGTGGCGCCAATCCACATTTAAAAAACAATCAAAACGCTTTCAAAATATTTTTATTCAAAACAAAATATATAAAACACTTCATTTAAAATCAAAACAATAAAATATATAAAACACTTCATTTAAAATCAAAACAATAAAATATATAAAACACTTCATTTAAAATCAAAACGATTTAAAAATGCCGACCACAACGACTTTTACGTTTAGTAAACAAACTTTCATCAATTTCCACAATGCAATCTGGTCCACCTACCTTTTTTTTTTTTTTTTTTTTTTTGGTTTATTCACCATATCCAAGACACATAATTCACGCATGTAATTGTTCCAATCGATAACAGTTTTATCCGATATATCAAGTTGCTTTTCACAGAATTTAATCGACGTCAACTCCTCGCACCAGCAGTATAAGAATCTCAAAGCTGTACGAAATGGAAGTCTGCTGCCTACAAACCAGTTGTCTTTTCGGAATCCCACACGATGAGCACACTGACTGGAATTGCATTTCCAAAACTTACGTTCACCAAAATAAAGTTTCATTTCATGCGAATTGGGACATTTTCGTTGTTTTGGTAAAATATTCCGCTCCTGGAAAAATAAAATTTCATCGTTCTCCGTTTCTGGCAAATCCCAAATACGCATTTTCGTATCACAACAATATGGCGTCGAAACTCAGCAAATCTGCAGCCGTTAAGATTGCCGCCACTTAAAAAGCGCCAAATCTGCAAGGGTTATTGTATTGGCGCCACTGAAAAACCGCCAAATTGCAGGGATGCCATTGGCGACACGTTTGCCCCGTTTTTAACGCCAAGTTTGTCGCCAAGGTACCGTTAGTACGTAAGTACCAACCTAACAATGTAAAAATAAATATTTTATTCTTTACTATTTCTAACAAAAATTTAATATGACAGTGTATTTTTAAAATTAATTAATATAATAACTTTAATTTAGTTTAATGAAAAAAAATCTAAATATATATTTTTACCACCACACACTTATTAATTAAATATTAAATTCATTTAATAGGAATGTTTTTTGAAATTTGTCTTTTCATTTTACAGCAAACCTCTTGTTAGATTTTTTTATTTGTAAATTATATGAAATAATTTTTAATTAAAATAATTTCAGTTAAGATAAAAGTAATATTATAAGTATTATTATAGAAACAGAAAATGATAGCAGATTGATAATTAACTATAAACTTTAAGGAGTTTGCTAGTTTCGTAAAAAAAAAGAAAAAGTTATTTACATTCTTTTTTCAAGGACTTTTTCGATCATTAATGTTTGCATGATCATTTGCATTTAATTTTTTTTAAATGAGTCCAAAATATTATATAATTTATTTATTTATTTCTTAATATTATATAATTTATTTATTTTTATTTATTTATTAATTATATTATATAATATAATTTATTTCTCTTTATTAATATTGGTTATAATAATCTGACAATTCACATTTTTAAAAACCCTAGCTAAGAAATATAAATTAACTTTTAAATCAGCTTCAATTATCTTTTTTTTTTTTTTTTTTTGAAATTATTGAACTTAGATAAATCACTTTTATTTTATAATTCATTACTTTATACCCATATTTTGTTTTCGTTAGGATTTTTCACTATTTTGAAATTTCACAAAAAAAAAACTAGAATTTATTAAATAAATTTCTATTTTCATCTACTCTAATTTCCACTTGGAATCATTCAATTTGACTAAATAATTTTTTTTTAATTTTTAGAAAATATTCACAGTAGAATCATTATTAGAAGAATTATTAAGAAATTATTTCAATCAAAATTATTATTTCAGATTATTAATTAATATTTAAAAAAAATCTTTTTAATCCTTCATTTTCTTCTATTAAAAACCGTTCATTTAACAAAGAATTTTTATTTTCATGAAAAACCATTAATTTTTGAGTAAAAATATTCTTTTGCTAAAAAAATGACTTAAAAAGATTTTACAGCCATTTGAAAATTCACGTTTGCTTCAGAAATCTTGAAATGAAAATTAAAACTTTAAGTTAAAAATTATATCGCTAGATGGCAGCACGACAGTTATCTTGCATTAAACTCTACATTTTTATTCAGAGGGATTTCAACCCTTGAATCTACGAATGCTATCACTACTATTAACTACTATTGATATCAGGACAACTACTACCAAGGAGCATTTACTCTTATTGATAACCATAGGAATGTACCATGCACACTAATACATTTTACACACATGTCTTTCTCTTTCGAGGAATGATGATCTTCTTATCTTCTTTAAAGATTTTTTTCTTATCCGTTTACCTTACTTATTTATTATTATTATTTTACCTATAAAATTATGAGTATTATTTTGGGGAGTGCAGTTTTTAGTTTCTTTGATCACTTTTTCGTGTCCTTCGTCAGTTTTCTTTTTCTTGACCATTTTTACTTATTATAATTTTTATTTTTTTTTCTAAAATTTCTATCAAGGGGAATTCTTATTCGTTTATTTAAATTTCTTTTATGTGTTTTTTTTTTTTTTTTTTAACGGCTGGATCGATTTTGATGACATTTATTGTGTGTGTTTGAGTGGGTCCCTGTATAGTTTGGATTTACAACTGGACCGGCAGGTAGGGCTACGATCAGATTCCTGGAATTTTTTTTTTTTTGTCAGGGTAGGACAATATCTGCTGGGCCCTCTAATATATATATATCTTTTATTATCTACATATAAATTGAATTTTGAAGTATTTCGCCCAACTTTTTGTATGCAAATTTTCAGTATATAAATGTTTTATACTACTACCAACATTGCCTTTTATTTATATAAATAATAGATAGTTTATAAATCGCCAGTTTCGTTATTAAAAAAAAAAATCAAGCAGATAATTTTATTTATGATGTCTACAGACATTTGCATCATAAGCACATATTAAATTATGCATATTTATTTTACAATAAGTTATTAAATATGTATTTATAGTATTTAAATTTAATGTGTATTATGTATTAAAATGTTTATCTCACTTCATGGACAGCAACATCTAGTCCAAGTTCATGAACCCGTGTGGGAAGGAGGGAAAGGGGTGGGTGTGGCAGCTTCTGTTGTGATGGAGCAAACGTAGATAGAAGTTGTGACTTAGCTCAGTGTTGCTGAAGAAGGGCAGTGCCTTCCGAGAAGACTTTGAGGGGAACTACCCCACATTTGCGTATGGTAAGGCAGAAACTCAAAGGAGAAACTTTCACCAGGTAACCCGACTTACGAGGCAAGATGTTTATTTACAAAAAAATGTTTATTAATTTATTTTTGTTGTTTTAATATATAAACAAGATATAATCAAGATGTATATATCTAACAGGTGGGCTAAAAGATTCATAGGCTGACAAATAGATTGCGCTACTAGTATTAAATCCATATGATTTTTAGTTAGCCCTAACCTTCAAAAGACACGTGTATAAATTTGACAGCTGTTGCAATATTAGTATGTGAGTTACAGCATTTTTAGTGAAGCTATAGCATTTTTAGTGTTCATCACGTGCAGTCCACTCGGCTGACTGTCGATTGGACTCCGGTGTGAAATGATGGAGCCATGCTTCATCCATTGTCACATATCGACTCAAAAATTCTGGTTTATTACGATTGAACAGTTCCAAACGCTGCTTAGAATCATCAATTCGTTGTTGTTTTGGGTCGATTGTGAGCTCGCGCGGCACCCACTTTGAACAGAGCTTTCACATATCCAAATATTCATTCACGATATGTCCAACACGTTCCTTTGATATCTTTAGGGTCTCAGCTATCTCAATCAACTTCACTTTACGGTTATCAGAAATTATTTTGTGGACTTTTTGGATGTTTTCGTCGGTAGCAGCCTCTTTGGGGCGTCCACTACGTGCATGGTCCTCGGTGCTCATTTCGCCTCGTTTAAATTTAGCAAACCACTTCTCTACGGTTGATTTCCTGGTGCAAAGTCCGAATAATGTTTATCAAGCCAAGCCTTGGCTTCAATAGTATTTTCTTCGCCGAAAAGCATTGCTTTATTAACACATGAAATTCCTTTTTATCCGTTTTTTCAAACTAATAAAAGTTGCTTCACTAAAAATGCTATAACTCACATACTAATAGTGCAACAGCTGTCACATTTATGCACGTGTCTTTTGAAGGTTAGGCTAACTCAAAATCATATGGATTTAATACAAGTTGAGCTATCAACTTGTATAGACGTAAGCTTACGAACTTTTCCGACTACCTGTTATACAGGGTTGATTATAAATAAAGTTCCACTTTCAAAATTCTGTAAAAAATGAACTCACAATGAGTTCAAATTTGAACTGAAGATACTTGAAAAAGGGAAAAATGGTATGGCATCAAAAAAAAAATTTTTTTTTTCTCCGATTTTTCCCATTCAATTTCGTATGATCTAGCCATGGTGGATGGCTTTCCACTAACAATGACACACCTGTTGAATGACTTGGAAGTCATTTTAGGAATGACTTAGAAGTCATAAAGCGAAACAATCAAACACATTGAACAATATAGTTGGTTTAATGCGCAACTCATGCAAATACGTTGTCATTTCGATTCAAAATGTCATTGGCAGCCGAATTCCCTTTTTTATGCCGCTTACAGCGCCATCTATTAATACACTTTTTAACTTTTTTGATGCCGTACCGTTTCCCCTTTCTTCACGTATCTTCCGTTCAAATTTGAACTCATTGTGACGAGTGGTCCTTTTTTTACAGTATTTTGAAAGTTGGACTTTAATTATAATCACCTTGTATATTGAGGCGCAGGTTTTGTAATCTTATAGTATGAGGAATAAATTAAAAAAAAAAAAATCCAATAGCTAATAATAATATACAGAATAGAAACTTTGTATTAAGATAATAAATAAATTAATTAATTAAATAACGTCGAAAAGGATATTGCACCAGTTCAATACATTAGTGCCAAAATTTCAAAACTTGCAATACATTAGAAAACGATGAATAATATAGATTTTTTTTCCCTAATAGTTACTTGTTTACTTTTTAAATAAACTAGATTTTGGCGATGTTTTATTTAAAAAAAAAAAAAAAAATCTTTTCTCGAAATCTGAAAGGCTTTGAAAAGATTTCCTAACGTATATCTTTTTTAAATGTAAATTATTAATAAAACAAGTAATATAAAAAAAAATTTTAACTCAATTCCTACTTTTTTTTCACTCTATTGCAGAAAGTCCATTATAAATATTTTTCATTCATTTTTTTAAGTTTACCTGGCGTCATCTATTGGTAGATATATTCAACATAAATCTAAAAAAAAAAAACTAAAATGAATGAATTAAATTTAATTACTGAATTAATATTTGAAAAAACTGTATTAACATCCAGTGTCATCCACTACAAGTTCAAAAAAAATGTATTTGAATTTGAGTGGATGAATAAAAAGTATTTTATGAACGATTGAAAATTTAAGACAAGATATATATAAGGAGAGTGTGAGCTAATAGACGGAATTGAAAAAAGAAGGCAGTCATCGAATAAAAATAATTAATTAATAATAATAACAGATTTTTTTTAACAAGTTGACTTGAAAGTAGCCTTAAACAAGTAATATATAAAAAAAAATTTTTTAAGTCAATCCCCACTTTTTTCATACTATATTGCAGAAAGTCCTTTATAAATAAGTTTCATTCATGTTTTTAAGTTTATCTGGTGCCATCTATTTACAGATATATGCAACTTAAATAAAAAAAAAAATTAAAATGAATTAATTAAATTTAACCAATGAATTAATATTTGAAAACACCATATTAACATCCAGTGTCATCCACAACAAGTCCAAAAAAAAAAAATGTATTTGAAGTTGAGTGGATGAATAAAAAGTATTTTATGAACGATTGAAAATTTAAAACAAGATATATATAGGGAGAGTGCGAACTAGTAGGAATTGAATAAAGAGACACGAGAATCGGCTTGTGCATCATTGTCTTCTGTATTTAATTTTCTTTACTTTTTCCGCTATAAAGTAGCGAGCTAAACTTGAGGTCGACAACGAATTTTTAAACGAGAGAGGATTAGAAAAATTGTACGGGGTTCTTCTTTGGTAATAGCTGAAAGTTTCCGAGGGACGAGAGGAAATGACGTCACAGGAAAAAGGTGGCCAACAGGAAATGATGCAATCGAGGTTTCATTTTGGTGGAGGATTTTTTTTTTTTTTTTTTTTGAATTTTTTCCTCCTGAAGCTTTTTTTTCAAATGGCAACATCGGAATATTGTATTATAAGACGACGTTTTTTTGGACGAATACGAAATTTTTTTTTTTCCTGGAACTTCTTTTCCGATGGCAACATCGGAGTATTGTACTACTATAAGACGATGTTTTTTTGGACGAATATGAAGACTCTTATTGTAGATTAATAAGGAGATCCTTGGCCTGTAGCGTCCTCTAGCTCCTTCATTGTAAAATGTTGAAACATAGCGGTGGTCTCATGCCCTTGTGATCAAATGTGTTTTGTGATCTCGCCTTGTGATCAAATTTTATGTTTTTAATTTTCATTTCTTTGTATAACAACCCAGAGTTCTGTATATATATATATAGTATATATATATATATATAGAGAGAGAGATTTGTTTGCCTGCTAAGCACCAGATAGAAACACATCACGGACTATGTGTCTTTCACACCAACCTTTTGCCATGTAGTGGCAGTATTGGACCTTGAACTCTGGCCCTGGTAGAAGGGAAAAACCCCCGTAGATGAGCGCGAGAGGTGAACGCTAGCTGACATGGGAGAGGCTGCGTCAAGCAGCGATAGAAAATGGTTGTGAATGTTTAACAATTAATGTAAATATCACTGTAAATATAATATATTTTCATTAAATGTATATTGTTGAGAGAAAAACAACGCTTCTTTATTTCGCTTTGAAATACACCCCTAGATTACCTACTTCTGTCGTTAAACATTTGCCAGACTGGTAGAGAAGTCTACATATATGTATATATATATATACTATAATGTATATATAATATTAGTGTTTTAGTACTATATATGTACACTCAAGAGCCAAAACATTATGACCACCTGTCGATAACGAGTTGACCCACCTTTGGCGCGCAACACAGCTTCAACCCACCTTGGCATGGATTAATACCACCACTTAATACCAGTTAAATACTACTTCCTCCTGATCACGTGCCTTCCACGTCATCCAGGCGAGTTCATTGCAAAATGTAGGGGTGGTCATAATGTTTTGGCTCTTGAGTGTATATATAGTATTATATATATTGTAAATAAAAATTAAAGTGTTCCCTTGATCCTGAAAGTGGACGTCTTCTTGAAGCCGTTATAGGCAGGGCCGGATTTTCCTATAGGCCAACTAGGCTTCAGCCTAGGGCCTCAAGATCAAGAGGGGCCTACATTCAAATTGTTAGCAAAATTAAAATTACACTATTCTAATTGCTTTAATTTTCAATGTATTGAATACATTTAATTTGATAGAAAATAGGATAATTTTTATCACATATTTTATTTTCGTGAGCAAAGATTTTTATTATTTGAATTTTGTTTCTTTGTAAATGTTGTGTGTTATGTTAGATTAGTTATTGTTAGAAGAATTATATAGGTTGCTGAGAATAAAGTGTCCAAATAAGTGTTCTAGACTTTTTTTTTTATTTATTATCCGTGCCACATACCCCTTAAAAAACAATCTCCTGTCTCGAAATCTGCCAGTAGGCAGAAGGCCTTGGCCTACCTTGGGGTTGTTGCGCCAATGAAGAAGAAAAATTGCATTAGGAGTTAGAAATGTATGTATTGAATTATTTTGCAAATCCATTGTGTTTAATGGCAGTTTTATGTGCAAATTTAAATTCATAATTTATGCACTGTAATTTAGTTAGTTTATTCATTTCAAAGTTCCAAATCAAACTTGCTGAACATTATATTGATAAGAGCGCTATTGAACAGAGCGCTACACACTCGGCCATTCAAGCCCCGATCTAATAGCACTGTAGAGCTCTTGACGTAGGACTGACAACCATACCCCTTAATAAAACATCTCCTGTCCCGAAATCTGTCAGTAGGCAGAGGGCCTTGGCCTACCTTGGGGCTGTTGCGCTACTGAAGAAGAAGAATTGCATTAGGAGTTTTGTATTGAATTATTTTGCAAATCCATTGTGTTTAATAGCAGTTTTATATGCAAATTTAAATTCATAATTTATGCACTGTAATTTAGTCAGTTTTATTCATTTCAAAGTTCCAAATCAAACTTGCTGAACATTATATTGATAAGAGCGCTAGACACTCGGTCATTCAGTCCCAACTCCGATCAGTTAGTTATCGACGTATTTAAAAAAGCTCAAAAGACAGCAACTCTCAAAGACGTGTGCACTCGCTCCACTCGAACATATTCTTCTTGCAGACACCGCGCGGCCTTTTTCAGTTCTTTGCCCTGTTCACTCAAAGATCCGTTTTGAAGGTCGATGGAGGTCAAGATCACACTAGTGGCATCCAGGGCGATTCCAATCCCGGCGAACACCTTGAAAGACCTGGCGAACAGCCTGGGCATGTTCTCCGCGACGGTCGGAACACCGCGGAACGCATTCTTCGCCATCTTGCCGGCGATGTAGGTGGCTCGACCCAAGTTCACTCCGGCGTCCACACCGCTCATCATCCCGATTGTCAACCTCTGGAGCAACTGTATCCGATCGCACAGCAAGCGGTCGCCCATCGGCACCAGGAACATGGTCAGAACGAAGCTGATCACGACCGGGGTGCACGCGAGGCCGAATTTCGCCATCAAGTTACCCTTCAGCAACAGGTCGACGAGAATTTTCAGATAGGGCATCACCTCGTCGATCTTGTACTTGTGGCGCTTGTATTCCTCGTAGAAGACTCTGCCCTGTTCGCAGAGTGTCTGCAAGAGGTCGAAGTCGAGCACTTCCTGGAGGGCTTCCATCAACTCGTCCGAGCGATCGAACCACGCCTGCAGTGGCCGGAACTCTTCGAGATCTTTCTCGATGAAGGCCTTCGCCTCGTTCATGCGGTTCTTGAGGAGAACCAGTTCGGTGACGGAGCTGCCGAACACGGCGGCCCCTCCCAGCCCTGATGCGATTCCGCCGCCGACGGCCAATGGGAGGAGAGGAGGGAACACAAAAGAACCAATCAAAGCCGCACCTGGAAAGAAACACATAACATAAGTAAACGGCACACATAGAGAAAAACAGAAGGGCCATGTAAAGATCATAATTATATTACTGTGCCCAAAAAGTGAGACAAATTATTATTTTTTCTTTTCAAAAACTCTTTATTTATTCTTCCAAATTTATTTCATCGCTTTCTAAGTAATCCCCTTCGGACACAATGCACGTACACAAACTTTTTTTTCCAATCTTCAATGCATGCTAAAAACTCATCGGCAGGGATGGCCTTCAAAGTGCGCGACGATTCACGTTGAATCTCTTCAGTCGACTCAAAACGTTGTCCCCGGAGTGATCTTTTGAGTTTAGGGAATAGCCAGAAGTGACACGGCTTGTGGAACGATATGCGTTTCATTTCTGGCGAAAAGGATCATGAAGAATCAATGCGGTGTGAGCTGACGTATTCAATGTTTTCGGTACCAATCGAGATTTGACGCGTTTGGTGCACAAAATAGAATTTACCGATCCTTTTGAAATTCCAACATCGTCAGCAAGATCTCTAATTGTAAATCGACGGTTTGCAAACACCAAATCTTTAATGCTTTGGACGTGAGCTTCGTCGGTTGAAGTTGGTGGTCGTCCAAAGGGCTCTTCGTCTTCAACGCGTTCTCTGTCTTCTTTGAACTGTTTATACCAGTTGTAAACATTCCTTTCCGATACAGGAGTGCTCACGGAATGCTTTCTGCAACATTCTATACGTTTCCGCACACAAAATGTAATCCAAGTTCTTCGCTGAATTAAGTCAGATATTTCAAAAACCGCCGGAATCAGATTTAGCGCCCCACAAAGCCAAGCGTAACTCAAGCCTGGTAACTGGTATGAATATTTTGACGTCAAATTTCACACAGATGTCAAGGACAGTGCCAGCAACCAAACAAAAGAAAAAAAATTGAAATTCTATAATTCCCGGGAATTTTAAATTGAAAACTGGTCTTACTTTATGGACACAGCAGTAAGTTCAGAAATTATTAATTCATACTCTCTGACTGGTAAGAAATTACCAACATTAAACATACTAATGTCTTAACCGGGAGTGGCCAACCCGCATGCTGACCGTCTTCAATATTGTTCCGGCTTGTGAGATTTATCACACTTTTGCAAAATATATATGGCCGAATGGCTAGCGCTCTGGCGCTCTATACTACAAGTTTCGTTTTCGAGTCCCGGCGGTGCTATGGATGTTTGTAGGGGTTCGGAATCCACTTTAAAGCGTTCGCCCCGGTCTAATAGGATCGGGGGTAGTGTTATTCGAGTCCGTGGCTTATCTTCAAGCTACACGCACCTCCTGGGTAATACTAAGTGAGTAACTTAGGTGTAGCGCTTGCCTTAAGGTACCGAAGATAATTGCTTAAGTGTTTGCCAGCTGCATTAGAACAAAAAAAAAAGAATGTCTATGAAATGGTAGGTCACCAGAGCAAATTGTGATGTAATGTGCAGCTAAAGATAATGGAAAAAGAATTAATTTTATCATTAATTCCTAAGTATTGGAAGTAAAGATGACAACGGAATGGATTTAAGATTTGTAATGAACTTCTTAGTAATTTGGGATAACTGAGATTTAGAATACTGTTCTATTATATACAAATATACAGGGGATCATCAAAATAATGGAAACACCATAGATTCATAAAGAATCCTTTATTAGTGTGGTGTACCTTTGGCATGTAATAAAACTTGGATTCTCTTAAGGTAAGAATCGATTCATTCAAGTGCTGAATAGTGTTTAGAGGAATATTTTACCATTCTTCATGGAAATATTGTAAGAGCTTTGGGAGAGATGTTGGCGGAGATAGGATCGTAGAGCGTTGTAGGGGTAGTGTTATTCGCGTCCGTAGCATATCTTCAAGCTACACGCGCCCCCTTAGTAGTGCTAAATGAGTAACAGAGGTGCAACCCTTGCTTACTGTCTCCGCGTTGCCAGAACAGCATTAACAAAAACAAATTTAATGATGTATAGGAAGGAAAACTCGTGGTTACATCCTGGAAGATGTTTTAAATTTCTTTTATCCATCTCAATACTAATTAATCGCTCCTGTTCTTTTTTCTTCATTTATTAATTATTGTTCTTATATGTTGATATGTGATACATTTGCGATGTTCGGAGTTATTTTATGACCTATAGGAACTCCGTAACTGGTACGCCCGTTTCCGCGTTCAGTTATTAGCCCAAAATCCATATTTCGTGTACCACACAGCATTGAATCCGTATTTGAAGTTGAAACAATTCAAGGAGTTCATAAAGTTCATTTAGAGTTCAACAAATAAACTTTGAATCGTCAAACAGCATGGGTTGTATGAAATGATGTTTAATATAATGAGTGATTCGTGACATATGTCGTACTGTAATGGTTCGTTCCCTTTAAATGAATCATACTGATTCGACCCATTGCTACAACATATAACAAATTAAAGGTCCACGATGATAATGAATTCTGCATAGAAACAAGTATAATAAATAAAATTCACTGAATAAACCAAAGAATGTTACTCAAAAATCCTCTGGGTTGGTAAGTATCAGTAAATATGAAATTGAAAAACTTACGGATTTATAAATTGAAAGTACAAACCCTTCTAATTACTAGTAAAAGATACCATTTAAACTATTATAAATAAATCCAGCTAGAATTGCGACTCTCGTGTGGACAACACATCCCTTTGTGCTTCGTTTCTGCGAGACGGGCGGCACACCTCAGTTTCCAGGTGTACCAATCGGCAGGCAATTTCCAGTCCCCGTTGTCTGGATTTGCTCGGATTCACGCGATAGCTCACTTTTTGAGCGTCTTGCTAAGGGTGGAAGTTGTTTCAGGAAGCGGCTGTGACCGTATAGTTTAAATAACAGTTAATATTTTAATAATAGTTTTAATTAACCGTAATTTAAATTTATTTAGCGTTAATTAATTTTAATTTAACGTATATTTTAATAGTAGTTTTAATTATATTAAACTACTGTGTCTATTAAGACACAGTTCTGCACTACTCAAAGTTCCTTTAAAAAATAATATACCAGGGAAATTTAAAAACAAAAAATTATGTCCTAAAAATTTCATATAAATATTCTCATATCAATTTTACTTTTAAATTTTGTTCTTGTAGAAATTATTATATTGGAAACTTCTTAAAATATTTATGACTGGAATTAACTACAGTAAAATTAAAGAAAACTGCAATAATTTATTGTTGTTTCTTATCCCACTTGGCTGGCCAAGCCCACGAGCCTATATGGACTCATGATTGAAGGGGAAGGAAGCAGCTTCTGTTGTGATGGAGCACCCGTAGGTAGAAGCCTGACTTTTGCTCCGTGACGCTCTTACAGTCATAGAAGACCGGGACCTACGGCTTAAAGTGGATTCCGAACCACTACAAACATCCATGGCACCGCCGGGATTCGAACCCGAAACCTGTGGCACCGAGCGCCAGAGCGCTAGACACTCGGCCATTCAGGTCCCAAATTTGCCAACGGCACGCAGTGTTCCCAGGTGGTCACCCACCCAAGTACTGACCGCGCCCAATGATGCTTAACTTCGGTGACCTAACGAGAACCGGTATATTCAGCATGGTACGGCCGTTGGCGCAATAATTTATTAAAAATATATTGATAGAATATGTTTTTATTTGTGATTTTAAAGAAATTATTAAATTTTGTAGATCAAAAGTACTATTATAATTAATTATATGCACTTTTTTCTTCAATAAATTTTAAAATTACTTTGGGCATCATTTCAACACTACATAAAATATTTTTTTAAATATTGTGAACTAACATAATTTGAGTTAATGTTACTAAATTAAAATTCTTGTGTAAATTAATATTGCAATAAAAAGCTATTAAAGATTATATTTAAAATCATGAAGTTTTCATAAAATTATAATAAACACATGTCATTTTCTCTTTATCATTTGGTGCAACAGCCCCAAGGTGGGTCAAGGCCGTCTGCCTACTGGTAAACTTCGAGTCAAGAGATGCTTTCTTTTTACGGGGTAGTGTTGTCATCCCCGCCTCGAAACCTGTGGTAACCGATTCCAGAAACACAAGTCATAGGAAGCTGAATCTTTTTAATAATTCGCCGCGTATTTCTATATTTACTGGGTGTAAATATTAATGTGTCTAAAATGCCAGACGAGTTTTCAATTTAAATTTCCCCAACATATGGTATATCAATTTTTTTCTTCTTCTTTTTTAATTATTGGCACTGTTCCTGACATCTGTGGGAAATTTGATGTCAAAATATTCATTAGTGTTTGAGTTACGCTTGGTTTTGTGAGACGCTAAAACTGATTACGGAGATTTCTGAAATGTCTCTTCAGTCGACTCAAAACGGTGTCCCCGGACTGGTCTTTTTAGTTTAGGGAATATCCAGAAGTAGCACGATGCTAAGTTAGGTGAATACGGTGGATGTGGAACAATATGGGTTTCATTTTTTGCGAAAAAGTCACGAAGAATCAATGTAGTGTGAGCTGGCGCATTCAGTGTATTCGATACCAATTAATATTTGACGCGTTTGAGACCCAAAACATCGTTTAAAATGGAATTTTTAAATTCCAACATCATCAGCAAGGTATCTAATTGTAAATCGACGGTTTGCAAGCACCAAATCTTTAATTGTTTGGACGTAAGTTTCGTCGGTTGAGGTTAGTGGTCCCCCAGAAGGCGAACGAGTCTTCAACGAGTTCTCTGCCTTCTTTGAACAGTTTTTACCACTTCTAAACATTCCTTTCCGATATAGGAACGCTTACCTTATGCCTTCTGCTATATTCTATGCGTTTCAGCAAACAAAATTTAACGCAAGCTCTTGCTAATTTAATTCAGACATTTCAAAAATCGTCCTAAATCAGTTTTAGCATTTCAGAAAACCAAGCGTATCTTAAGCATTAATGAATATTTTGACGTCAAATTTCACACAGATGTCAAGGACAGTGCCAACAACCTAAAAAAGAAAAAAAATTTTTAATACCATATGCCCGGGAAATTTAAATTTAAAATTGGTCTTACTTTTTAGACACAGTAGTAAATGTGAATCGCAAAAAATTTTCGGCAAATCTTTATGAAATAAGTTCCAGTTCGGCGCTGTAAAAACTTAAATTTTTGGTGTAACTTTTCATATTTTACCTTTTATATTTCAAACAAAAAAAATTTCCAGCTCCAATTAATAATCAATATTTTTTACACATGCCATTAAAAAATCTTTAGTGATTTAAAAAAAAGAAATTTTTAAACTTTAAAGCAAGAGCGGAAATGATTTGAGCAGTGATAACACATGGCAGTGTCAATAGCCACAGTCTATGATAAGAAACAAATAAGTTACGTAATAATAGCGATAAATCGGAAAGGGAAATTTCCCGTTCTTTGCAGTAAATGTCAACAGTCAAGTCTTGTGCTGCCATCTTTCGATGAAATATTTAAGTAATCGACTACATTTAAAGACAAAATCTTTTAATCATTGTTATGAGGTTTAATGGAAAACAAATATTTTGTGAATTAAAAAAAAAGGATTAACTTTTGCAATTTTAAACTTTAAAACAAGTTTAATGAGGGTTTTTGAGAGGAAACGATTTGAGCAATGTTAATATACTGCAGTGTTAATGGCCACAGTCTACTTTAGGTATGATGTTGGAATTTCAAAAGGATCGGCCAATTCCATTTTGAGCTTCAAACGCGTAAATCACAATTGGTATCTAAAACACTGAATGCGCCAGCTCACACTGCATTGATTCTTCGTGACTTTTTCCTCAAAAACGAAACCCATATCGTTCCACAACCACCGTATTCACACCGTGCGACTTCTGCCTATTCCCTAAACTCAAAAGACCACTCCAGGGACACCGTTTTGAGTCGATTGAAGAGATTCAACGTGAATCGGCGCGCGCTTGAAGGCCATCCCTGCCGATGACCTTGTAACATGTATTGATGATTGGAAAAAAAAATGGCATAAGCGCATTGTGTCCAGAAGGGATTACTTTGAAGACGATGAAATAAATTTGGAAGAATAAATAAAGAGTATTTAATTGATATCTGCTCATATTCTATGCTTAACATTATGGAAGTTTATACATTATTTAAAAAAAAAAAAAAGAAGAAGAAATTATCCATCAATAGTAATATGTTTTTTAATTCTTATTTCTTATAATTTTAAAATAGATTCTCTTTTTTTTTAATATAATTTATATATACATACATATATGTATATATACATATATATTAAAAAATACATACATATATATACATACACATACATGCTTATATGTATATATACATACATACATATATAATACATACATATAATACATATATACACATATAATACGTACATACATATATAATACATACATACATATAATACATATATACACATATAATACATACATACATTAATGTGACCACCACCTACTTTCGACGTTAGCGTGAAATAACCCAACACAAAAGGCAGGTGGCAGCACATTGCAGTGGAGTGTATATCAAGAATACCACTTAATACCACTTAAATACCACATTTTACACTCCACTTAAAGCCAGAATATACAAGAGTGTATTCTGGCTTTTGACAGGTGGTCACATTAATGTGACTGGACTGTGTATATACAAATATATATGTATATATATGCATATATAGTATATATATATGTATGCATATATAGTATATATACATACATATATAGATACATATACATGTATGTATATATATATATATGTTTTTAAATACAATATTTATAATTAGTTATTATTACTAAATACATATAGTTTTTTAATACAAATTTTTTAATATTTGTACATATATATATATATATATATGTACAAATATTAAAAAAAATTTTAAGGTAAAATATAGGCATTACAAACCTCCAAGAAATCCCACAGAGCTTCCAACGAGTGTTGTTATATTTCCAATAAATTTAGTCTTGTCTATCGAGTCGGCGCATTTATTCAATTCTTCAATGGTGACCTTGCGAGACCTCGACCAAGCTGGAAAATATTCCAAAAATCTGGAAGAGGCATCGTTCATTCTTTCAAATCGTTCGACTATGTTTTCAATGGTGTTTTTCGTCTCGATCGCTTTTTGCGATACGTTAATTTCGCTTTCGAGCCCATGAAGTTGTATCTGGAGAATTTCTTTTTCAGCGATCGAAAAAATATTCGACAGGAGAGGTTTAGCAGCATAATTGCGTATGAAACGACTGGTATGTCCGCCGGGCGATTCAATAACGGCACTGTAAATACTCCTCGCATCCATTTTTAGTGTTATAGAGACGTTTTATGATCTTAAAAGGGGCGATTTTTTTTTCCACTGTTAATTCACTTGACAACACATAACGAAAAGGATAAGAAATAAAACTAGCAGAAAGGCTTTTTATCAATGCTTGTGAGTGATAAAAAATAAATACTTTGATTGCGATGTGTTATGGAGATAAATGAGACCTGGTCGGGGAAATTCCCGGTTTTTTATCATTTCTATTGTAGTTACCAGCGGAAAACTGAAGAATTAAATCGAAAATGAAAGTACGTACGAATGCCACTGTGTCCAAAAAGTAACACCAGTTTTCAATTTAAATTTCACAGGCATATGGTATTTCAATTTTTTTTCTTCTAATTCTTAAATCTTTTCTTTTTAATCATAATCTTAATCTTTTTTTTTTTAATTCACTAAAGATTTTTTAATGGCATGTTAAAAAATATTGATTGTTAATTCTAACTAGAAATTTTTTTTTTTGTTTGAAATATAAAAGGTAAAATATGAAAAGTTACGCCAAAAATTTAAGTTTTTACAGCGCCGAACTGGGACTTATTTCATAAAGATTTACCGAAAATTTTCGCGATTCACATTTACTACTGTATCCAAAAAGTAAGACCAATTTTAAATTTAAATTTCCCGGGACTATGGTATTTCAATTTTTTTTTTTTTTAGGTTGCTGGCACTGTCCTTGACATCTGTGTGAAATTTGGCGTTAAAATACTCATTACTCTTGGCTTTGTGAGACGCTAAAACTGATTCCGGCGATTTTTGAAATGTCTGATTTAATCGAGGAAAGAACTTGCATTAAGTTTTGTTTGCGGAAACGTATAGAATGCTGCAGAAGGCATTTGGTGAGCATTCCTATATCGGAAAGAAATGTTTACAAGTTGTATAAACAGTTCAAAGAAGGCAGAGAATGCGTTGAAGACGAAGAGCGCTCTGATCGACCACCAACCTCAACCGACACAGCTCACGTCCAAACAATTAAAGATATGGTGCTTGCAAACAGTCGATTTACAATTACAGACTTTGCTGATGAGGTTTGAATTTAAAAATTCCTTTTTAAATGATGTTTTGGGCCTCAATCGCGTCAAATCTTGATTGCTACCGAAAATACTGAATGCGCCAGCTCACACTGCATTAATTTTTTGTGACTTTTTCGCAAAAAATGAAACCCATATCTTTCCACATCCACCGTATTCACCTAACTTAACATCGTGCTACTTCTGGATATTCCCTAAACTCAAAAGACCACTTCGGGGACACCGTTTTGAGTCGATCTAAGAGACATTTCGAAAATCGCCGGAATCAGTTTTAGTATCTCACAAAACCAAGCGTAACTCAAGCACTAATGAATATTTTGACGTAAAATATCACACAGATGTCAAGGACAGTGCCAGCAACCTAAAAAAGAAAAGAAAATGGAAATACCATATGCCCGGGAAATTTAAATTGAAAACTGGTCGTACTTTTTGGACGCAGTAGTAATTACATAAATTTAAAATTGAATTAAATAAAAAAAAACATTTTAATTTATGCACGCATTTTTTTTTAATTCCTTCTATTAGCTCACACTCTCCTTATATATATCTTGTTCAAATTTTCAATCGTTTATAAAATACTTTTTATTCATCCACTCAATTTCAAATACATTCTTTTTTTGAACTTGTAATGGATGACACTTGATGTTAATGCAGTTTTTTCAAATATTAATTCAATAATTAAATTTAATTAATTAATTTTAGTTTTTTTTTCAGATTTAAGTTGCATGTATCTACCAATAGATGGCGCCAGATTAACTTTAAAAAAATGAGTGAAAATTATTTATAATGGACTATCTGCAATAGACTGGGAAAAAAAGTAGGAATTGACTTAAAAATTTTTTTTTTTTTATATTACTTATTAATTTAGAAAATCGTTAAAGCGGCATTTTAATTTTTGCTCTTTTTTATTAATTTATTTTATTTTTTTAATCATTTATTTATTTTATTATTAATAAAGGAATTAAATTAAATTTTTATTTGTTGATTAAAATTAATTAATTACTTAATTTTTAAAATTAATTTAATTTATTAGTTTATTTTGGTTGTTTTTCATCGGTGGACCTCATGTTCCGTGTATGTATACCACGAACAACCCACTGACGTGCGATAAATATATGACATGATTCTCCAAAGAACATTTAAAGTGTAACTTCCCCACATTAGAGTGTCATAAAATTAAGATTAAATAATTTTTAAAATTAATTTACTTTATTGATTTATTTTTGTTGTTGTTCATCAGAGGACCTTAAGTAGTAGTATTGGCACAATAGGAGACGGAAATACGTCATCAGTGACGTCATCAGAAAAGCGCGTGTAACCGGAAGTGACGAGAAGCCATCATCTTAGAAGAGGGTATCTTTGGTAGATAAAGGGAAGAAACTTTTCCCCCGGTGGCAACGTCTGAATGTTGTACTATAAGAGAAGGGTTTTGGGAGAGATAAGAATTTACGTGATAAGATAAGCGGAATATGAAATTGTTTTAATTGGATTTCTTCTTAATTTTTTAATTAGATTATTTTATAAAATGTGCTTTGTAAAGGAATTTGTTCGTATTAAATTTGATTATTTTTAATTTTTTTATTGGATTATTTTACAAATTTATATTATTACAAATATAATTATTTTCTATTTGCAAAATTTATTGAAGAAATTTATTTATTATTTTTTTTTTTTTTACAATTTTATTTTTTTATTTCAATTTGATTAAAAAAATTTTTTTTATTATTTAACAAAACTTTTTTTTATAAAGGAATTTATTTTTTGGTACTTACGTATTAACGGTACCTTGGCGACAGACTTGGCGGTTTTTAGATGTCGCCAATCTAACAGCTACTAAGGTTACCAAACCAATAGAATAGATTGGTGCCACTTAAAAATCGCCAAATCTGTAGCTGCGGTTGGCGCGTTTGCTCTTTGTTGCCGCAACTGTCGCCAAGGTACCGTTAATACGTAAGTACCTATTTTTTATTGTTGCTTCTTTCAAATTTATTTTATTTTACAAAACTTATTTTCGTAAAAGAATTTATTTTTATTTTTTCGGAAAATTAATTTTTTTTATAAATTTTTAATTTTTAATTCCATTTTTTTTTGTTTTTTTCGATTGCATTTGTTATATTTTACAAAATTTGTTTTTGTAAAGGAATTTATTTATTTTTTTAATTTATAATTTTTCCCTAGTGTGTTACTACATTTTTTTTATCACTAAGATTTAATATGTTAACTTTTTGAAGATCATATACCAGAATAGTTAAAACTCCGAGGGAAATGTTACGAATTTATATATTTAACCAATTGATGAATGCAGAATTTTTTTAACATAAATGTACTTTAATTAAAATAGGCATGAAATTTTCTTTCAACTCACTTATTTTTCTAATATTTTTTTTCTTTCATACTCGATTCTATTTTGATAAACCCTATAACTTCTTGCTGATACAAAAATAAATAAAATGTCTTTGCATGCATTTTTTTTTCAAATATTTTGAAATAATACAGATTATGATTTTCTAAGACAAAATAATTAAAATATTATATTTATAAGGAACTTACACTAATTTATTTCTTAACCTATTTTATTTAAAAAATATTGCATACTTCTAACTATCTCACCAATAATTTTCACATTTTTTAATTTTGGAATAAATTGAGAACTTCAACGTCAGGTAGTGAACTTGGTTGGTTTTGACTTACGAAAGTTGAAGGAGGTACACTTGTCTAGGAGGAATAACTTTGGGATAGGCAGCCTATCTGTTAGAGTAGTATTTATTTTTGGAAATTTGGGGCAGCCCTTCCAAGCTGCTACAACTCACAACACAATTTTTTTATATTAATTTTTAAGCAATCAGACCTGCGTTTTCAGATCGATATTTCTAATGATTGTTACGTTATTTAATGTTATTTATTCTTACTGGATTAAATGTTCCATTATGAAGAGACATCGAGGGTTGAGATAACTTTACGACGACGACGATTTGTAGATTGACGGAGTTCCTTGGTTGCTAGGTAACCGTTAGCTCCTTCTTTGCGTACGGAAGGGAAGTTACTTTAGCTTTTAAAAATAAAGCAATTAAAATAGAGATAATACTATATGAAGAAGAGAAGTTTTTTTTTTCTTTTCAATAAAGTATTTAATAATTATTATTTATAATTTAATAATCAAAATAATAAAGTAAAAAGAGGATTTTGAAGAATTACAAAATAAACGTAGTTTGAAAGAGAACTTAAAAATAAAAATACTTTCAATAAGATAATCTAATTCAAAAAGGAGTACAAGTTAAAAATAACAAAAACGTTTAAGAGCAGTTTTAAGGGAGGGAGATAACTTTAGATAGTTGTAGAAGCTAAAATAGCAATTTCGTCATCTCTTGAATTATCAAAGCGATTTATAAGGGTTTATGAGATGAAAATTTTAACTAATGAATTTATTTTCTTTAGAAATCCGTATGCATTCATTCATGAAGGCAAGGATTTATATTTGGCATGATATTCAATTTTATTGATGTTCTAATGATTAAAACCAAAACATTTTGCTCTCAAACTTCGGCGCTGGCGAAATAAAGCAGTCTTTTATGGAAAAAAAAAAACTGTTGATTCTTGCTGTCCTGATTTCTACCATTTTAGAGATATAATAATTATTATTCCCACATTTCACACATTACGCATAAAATTTATTTGCCAAGATGAAGAACGAATTGTTTTCTTTAAAGAATTACATTACATCATTTTTATCGAAACCATTATCGATGACGAAATATTTAGCTGAACAATACAAACTTTAGGCAGAAATTTTAATGCAAATTTCAATCCTGTTAAAAGAAACACTTTATATTGACAAACGCTGTTAAAATATGGTTTTACAGCATTGAATGTACCTAAAACATTGCACAAAATAAAAAAATAAAATTTTCTGATAATTCTACCACTTTCAACTTAATTTATGTGTTTATATAAACTAGTTCGTTTCATTTACATTAGCCATTGGAATAGAAGCAGATGTTGAAAAATACCAGACTGTTATTTGAAAATCTTTTTAGTGTGATGAGTATTTATGCGGGAGTTTCTAGTATGATGGAGAGAACTGATTGCCCGAGTTTCCAGAGTCAAATCGCCATGGATCCTACTGCTGATTTGGATTCTGCTGCTTGCAATTCGCGTAAGCTCTTACAAGATTTGGCTACTTTCAAGAAAAATTTTCCAACCATGCAGCATGTTTTTTCTACGGGGAACGGTCCTCTTAAGGACCATTTGCAAGTACCCAGTTCCAGCGCTGCCGCTGAAGCTATGTTAACGGAACCTCCCCTGCTCTCTGATGCCGATCACTGCACGGCCATCACTGCGGCTCGCGCCCAACTCAAAGACAAGGAGAAGGCTGTGGACTTGATCCAACAAATTCTACAGAATCAAAAACATCCTGATTGACGGAGGTGTCATTCAGCGGACTGCCCTAAACCCACCATGGATGGACTAAAAACAGCGGAAGCAGCCCTAGCTGAGGCAACCAAACGGGTAAGTGAGCTCGGATTATGTCCACTTACTAACTGCGCTAGGCACAGTAATGCGCAGGTAAAGTTAAGCTCCAAGAGCAAGATTAGTTCTAAAACTAAAAAGCCTAAAGACCCGCTGCGGCTGCTCCTAGTGACGGCTTTCTTAAACCGCCTAAAAGGCATACTGCTCGCATTAGTGTTGAAACTAATATCACTAATCCCATTGCTACTACTAACAATTTTGAGCAACTATCTGATGTTGAGATTGAAGGTGACAATCCTGCTGACATGCCTGTAGCTGCCGAGCCTAAACTGCCGCCCATCATGGTGCGGTTCACTGACGCACTTAAATTGCACGTTGCTGAAATCAGCACTCTGCATAAGGATGATGTTCATATCAAGCTTGCCGGTGAGCAGCTGAAGATTTTCCCGGCCAACACGGATGTTCATCGTGCTGTCACCCGCTTTCTTACGGAGAAGCAGCTAGAATTTTTGTTATAACACCAAAAATCAACGCCCGCTGAAAGCGGTGCTTAAAGGTCTGCATGTCACCCACTCCTCTGAAGAAATAGCGGCAGGACTCTCTGAACTCGGTCTCTTGATAGACCAAGTCAGACAGTTAACAAACTTGAAGACTAAGGCCCCCATCCCGGTGTGGCAACTCACATATCGCAAGGCCCCGGAGAACGTCAAGCTCTTCGAAGTCAACCGGCTACTCCACTACTCGGTCCGAGTAGAGAAGTTTAATCGCCGCCCAGGAGCCTCACAGTGCTTTTCTTGCAATCTCTTTCACCATTCATCCAAGAATTGCAACTATAAGAAGAGGTGTTTAAAATGCGGAGGTGAGCATCACCTAAAAGACTGCCATATCAAGGAGAGGATCGAAAACCCCACCTGTATCAACTGCCACCAGATGGGGCACCTTGCCGCTTGGAGAGGTTGCCCGATGTTTCCAAAGCCCCGCCTACCACCCAATCAGGGCCATGCGCCAACAAGACCCGCCTTCACCAGCCGGCAAAGTCTCGGAGGGCGTATCCTACGCAAGTTTCTTGCAAGGTACACCCAGGATCTCTCACGCTGCGCCGTTGGTCACAAACCATCTGCCTCAAAATATCAACGATGACAATACTGATCTCACTGCGGACTCTGCCACTAAGGCAATGTATGTTCTAAAAGAAATTGTTAATCTCTTTAACACGTTTGGAGGGCTTGACAATATTTACTCACAATTTAAAAATGCTGCTAACCCCTTTGAAAATGCAGCTTCTTTTAAATTCATTAAGTAATTGCGCTGTTGCTTCTTATTTAATTATTTTTAATTGCGCCTTTCTTTTATTTACTCTGCGTTTTGTTTTTACTCTCTTCTTTTTGTACTAACAATGGACATAATCATGCTCACTGCTTTTGTTTGTATTCATGTTTTTGTTTCCAATGAACTTTATTCCTCAAGATT
>BPLQ01009097.1:0-14368 GCA_021605075.1 Caerostris darwini | reverse complement strand
TTTTAATCAGTTTTATTCAATTTTTTTTAACTTCAGTGTTATATTCAGATGTTTCTTGTATCTTCAATGTTATGGTTAAGAATTTTTTTTTTATATGTCGCAATGAAATTTCTAATGTATTTTTTTAATCATCCAGGCTAATTATTAATTAATTCTTTTTTTATTGCTTTCATTTTCTTTGTTTATGAACATCTGAACTTTATTCATATAAAGAATGTAAAACTGTTTTTAGAACTTGATATATGGCGCCATAAATATATATTCATTTTTACTCATTTTCATTCAGTTTTTTTTTATTAAATGTTTTTTCTACAGCAGGTTCACGAAATTTCTTTTTTATAATTTTTTAATTTTATGTTATTATATCATATTGATGCTCAATGAAATTATCACAAATATTACTCTGAATAAATAAAATTATATATATTAAAAGCTTGACATTTATCTCTAAAAAAAATTTCTTCAAAGTTGAAAAATATTTTTCCACAAAATCTTACAAAATTTTAACTTACTTTTATTCTATAAAGTGCAGAAAATATTGTAATTAAAATATTTTGCATTGCAAAAAAATATTTTTAACAAATTTTCAAAAACAAAGTTTGCTAAAAACATCAAGACTTTGGATTACATATTTTATTAATATCTGTTAACAATTTATATATTTGAAAGTTTAGGGTTTCCAAAAGTTGACATTTAGTAAAGTTTTTTTTATTTGGCACTTTTCAATAAGATCTCATTTTGTGATTTTGCCAACACTTTACCAACTACCATCTTCAATGATCTTCGCAAAGGCTCCTTTTCTTTAGACATTTGAACATAATTGCAAAACTTACATCTCCATTAAATTGTTTATTTTATTATTATTATTATTTGAAAGTTCTGTTTCCATTCATACCTGTAGAGAAACTTTACTATTAAATGTATGATTATGTACATTTAAAATTTATTTCATCTTGAACTCTATTTTTGTGCTAATCCCAATTTTTTATTTCATTGCATTTTTTGTGAAATATTATTATCTTTGTTCATCAGTTTTATTAGAACTGAATTTACATAGTAGCAATATTATAATACTTTTTTTCCAAATTATTATTAATTTCATTATCAAGATGAAAAAAAATATTGCAGTTCTTTAATCGAAAATATATTATGTCATATCTATTGAAGTAACTTTAGTGTTTTATTTAAATATTCAATTTATCCTCATTGTAATAATTATCAATGTTATTTTGTGTGCTTCTTTGAAATTCAAAATAAATTTTTGTTGTATCATTTTCTATTTATCATTGCTTTTATTTTATTTTCACTAGTAAAGTTGATCATTTCTTTAGTGTTTTTATGCATAAATTCATGTAAAGTTTTAAAATGCTTTAATTAAGGGAATGATAATAAAATATAAGTATTACTAATCTTTATTTAATATTGTATTGATAAAATTCTGTTTTTCTAGCATTACCCTATAAATTTTTTTTTTTTTTTTTTTTTTTTTTTTTCATTTTTTTTTTTTTTCATCCTATTAATCATATGTTGTTACCAGTGAGATAGTGTAACTGATCTATGGATCTGATAATGTAATGGAACTGTAGAATATGGACATTACATAACAAATCCAAATGTGAATATTTTAACATATCTATCGAACCTATCAAAGTAAAAAATGAATAACACAACTTTAGGTAAAATATTCTGCTGTATTTATTAATTTTTTTTTAAATTTAACCGTTTTCCAAAAGATTGTTTTCGTTTTTGTATTTTGATTTAAAACCGTTAGTGCTTTTTAGTATTTTGAAAGAAATAAAGACGTTGAAGTATGAAATTTAATAATTAAAAAAATATAATTAATTTTTGCCCATAATGTTATAATTATGTGTTTACAATTCTTAGTTGTAGGATGTAATAATCTGTGGATTTCTTTATTACTTTAAAATAGCATCACCTGTTAGAAATTTATTTGGAGAAAACAGGTAGTATTATGGTGTGAGGGAAAAAAGTTTGAAGTTCAAGTAAGAAAAAAAGTTTGTTTGTAAATATAAAGAAGTTGCGGATAGTGAAACCTTTCTTTTTATGTGTGTAATTTGAAGTTGATTCATTATGTATGTCCTGATATTTTTCTTGATTTTATTCTTATTTCTTTAATTTATTATAGAATATATTTGTTAATTATTTTTATTTTAATTTTAGTAGGGTTCATATTCACGTATTTCCTTTCCAATTTTCTTTCTTTAATATGTCAGGAAATTATTGTAGTTATTCCTTTTCTGTATATTTACGTGACATTTCATTAATGAATTTTATGCATTTTATAAAGGTTTGTTTAAAAAAAACAGAAAATTGAAACCACTTTACTAAAATCTAATTTTCTTTGTTATTTTACAGGCACTGTGATCGGTTCTCCATATATTGGGAAATATATTAAGCGTCATCAGTGTCCTTTCTGCAAATACTCCGCATTCCAATCTTCTGATTTGAAAAAGCACATAAGGACTCATACGGGAGAACGCCCTTTCAAGTGTCCGATATGTGACAAAACTTTCTCCCGAAAAGATACCTTGAAAACACACGAGATCATCCATCGTTCGGAGTGGCGTTAATTTTTAAAACATATTTTTAATAGCTGCATTTCCCAGCAATTAAATTTTTGATTTTTTTGAAACACTTAAACGCTTGTTTTCCTTTCTGAAGATCGCAAAAAGGTTCTTTCGTTTATAACTATTGCTATTAAACTTCTTGATTATGCCTATTCAAAAACATATATTTTCTTTCATTTTTATCTCTATTTTGTGCTGACCGTATATTTTCATTAATTTTTCGTGGTGTATTATTAATAATGTCTTCGTTGATAACTTCGTTAGTGTATTCGTGCATATAATTATGTAAAATTTTATTATAAATTTAATATAACGAAATAATAATAAAATTTAATAATTATTACTCATTTTCATTTATTTTGTGTGTGTGTGTGTGTATATATCAAATGTAATTTTTCCCTGTGCTGGTCTATATATACGTTTTCTTAATGTTCTTTTTACTTATCTTTTTTATCTTATTTCTTCTTTGCTGGTAAACAATGAGAATACGTAACTATGAATAAATGAAATAAAATTACTGTGAACTTAGCTTAACAATTTCATAGTACGAATTTATAATGTGTTGAAAAACATTTTTAGCAAATATTCAAGGTTTTCATAGTTAATTTTATTATAAATGTGTAACACTACTTTAGATTAAACATTTTGCCATACTTGGCAAAAGTTTGTTTTGTTGTTGTTGTTGCTAAACAAAATTCTCCTATGGAATTGGCTTCAGTAATGAATTTTGATCTGTAGACTTTAGTACTTTTAATAAGAGTTTTTTGTTGTTGTATGTTGAAGTTTTTATATCACATCAGACAACATGTCATTTCCGTATTTATTCATTTTTAAGCAAATAATTACAATGATATACATGTATGAAGCTTAATAAATAAGCAAGAATAAATGTCATTATCTCTCTTGACTTCACACATTTTTTATACAACAAATCAAAAAAAATTGTCAACAGGAAGATTGTACTTGGTGATCATATTTTATTGGTGCTTTCTTGCAATTTAACTTGGAAAAAAAAATTCTCGATGCATTTTTTTTCTATCTAAATTATAGGCAGAAATTTATTCTGAGGAGGAAACAGTTAGTAGAAAAATAAAAAAAAGACTTATGGTTGTGGTTATGTTCTTAATATGTGTCAATTTATTAAAACTGACGCTGAGGGAAGAAACAAGTATAATTATAAGTAAGTAAAATGCTTTATTAGAAGGTAAAGTAATAATTTACTAACAGATAAAAAACTAAAGGGTTTTAGGAAATATCTTCGCATATTGTAGAGCTAGTTAAAGATATTGAATAAAATTTTATTTTTATGTGCATAATTGAAATTGATTCTTGTATTTTGTTCTAAAATGTTGTTTGTTTTAACTTTATTTCTTTTACTTTTATTTATTTATTTTGTAGAATATATCATTTAAAAGGTTTTCTTCCTTCTTACTTTTATTTATGCTTGCATTTGTAATTCTAGTTTTCCGAATTACAGGCCAAAAGCACGATTTACTGCTGAATATACACAATTACTGCTGAATATACATATTGTGGAACAATATATTAATAATGATCTTTTTTTGTGTTTATTTATGATTGTTTGGTATGTTATTTAAAACGAAAAAAATGCAAAATGCTCTGCTGTTATCTAATTTTTTTGTTATTTTACAGACGCCAAAATTTGTTTAGCGGATATTGCAAAATGTACCAATCATGATTAGTGTTCTTTGTAAGGGTACTACATATTCTTGTATTTATGGAAAAGCACATAAGAATTCACATGGACAAAAGGCATTTTTAATGCACCGTTTGTTTGAAGAACTTCAATGCAAAGACCACATTAAACAACCAACCACGAGAGAACTCACGCGGGTGAGCGTCCTTTTAAATTGCCAGTTTGCAAGTACTCCGCATTCCGATCTTCTGATCTGAAAAAGCACATAAGGATTCATACGGGACAACGCACTTTCAAGTGTCCGATATGTGACAAAACATTCACCCGAAAAGATAACATGAAAACGCACTTGATCATCCAACATTCAGAATAGTCTTCTCGTTAAGGCATTTTTAAAACATAATTTGAATAGTTGCATTTCCATGCAATCTGATTGGATTTAATTTTTTAAATACTTATACTTCTAAGTGATGACCGCAAGAAAAGCACCTTTATTGAAAGGTATTGCTATTAAACCTTTTGATTATGCATGCTCAAAACATCGTTTTCTTTTATTTTTATATCTTACTTTTTGTGTTAACAGTATAAAATTATTATTTTTTATTATTAGTCTTGTTTTGATGATATATTATTACTGTGTTTTTTTATAATTTCGTTACCGTATTCATGCACATAATATGTAAAATTGTATTTTAAATTTTAATGTATCGAATTATAATAAAATGAAATAAGTTTTACTCATTTTCATTTAATTTTTTTGTGTGTGTCAAATGTTAATTTTCCCATAGGTAGCATTACTGTATTAGAAAAGTTTAACTTTCAAGTGAGAAAAAAAGTTTGTTTGTAAATATAAAGAAGTTGCGGATAGTGAAACCTTTCTTTTTATGTGTGTATGTGTTTCCCATAGCTCATTTATATATGTTTTCTAATTTTTTTTACATATTTTTTTAAAATCTTATCATTTGCTGGTAACCATTGAGAGTAGTAACTATGAATAAATAAAATAATATCAGTGTGAACTTAATTTAACAATTCATTAGTATGAATTTCTGAAATGTTAAAAAATGTTTTTAACAAATCCTTCAAAGTTGCCAATTTTAATTTTATCGTAAATATTGTGTAGCACCATTCTACATAAAACTTTTTGTCATACTTGTTAACAGGTTTTTTTTTCTCGAAAATTAAGTTTTTTCTGCCTGAAATTGACTTCAGTGATGAATTTTGTTCTGAACACTTTAATACTTTTAAATAAGATCTTCTTTTGATGTATATTGAAGTTCTAATGTCATGGCAGCAAACATATCATTTCCGAAGTTCATATATTCATTTCTAAACAAATATCTACAATAATGTATGCATGTTAGATGTATGGCGGAGAGTTAATAAATAATATTAACTCTCCGCCTGTATACGTTTAACTTTCTTTGCTCAAATTCAAAATATTTTTTTCAAATATAATGTTTTGTTGTTATTTTACAGACGCTAAAATAACGATCTCTAAGATTGCGATGCCTGCCAAACGTCATCAGTGTCCCTTCTGTGTGTATTCCACATTTTTTACTAGTGATATCAAGAAGCATATGATGATTCACACGGGATGAAAGGCCATATCAGTGCACCTTCTGTCCGAAGACTTACATAGAAAAAAACCGAAGACTTTCACCGGCAACTTGAATTCTCACATGAGAACTCATACGGGAGAGCGTCCCTTCAAATGCCCACAGTGTGACAAAATTTTAGCTTCGAGAAGCGACGTCAAGTCACATGTGACGAATCATCATTCTCAGAGTTGTTCTGCATAATAATTTTAAAGCATCCAAGAAATACCCCCCCCACCCCCGGTGCGAAGCTCATACTCCGTCAGATAGCCACCTTCGTAGAAAATAATTGCCAATAAATGTGTGATTATGCACATTGAAGATCAACCTTATTATTTTAAATTCATTTTTATTGCTAACAACGTAACATTTTATTTTATTTTCATTCTCGTAGTATTATCTCTTCCTTTGTACATCAATATTATTATTACTAATTTTGCGTAGAATTAGTATTGAAATATTTTTCAATGTAATTATTGTTCATTTCTTTAATACGATGGAAAATAATGACAGTTATTTCATCAATAATGTTTTATTTCATATTTTTCAAAGAAACTTTATTTTTATTTTTAGATGTTTATTACATCTTTATTGCAAGGGTTGAAAATATTTTTTATATGTTGCATTGAAATTCAAAATATATTTTTCTTGTATAATGTATACTATTTTTTATATTTTTCAATTCATTATTGTTTTTATTTTCTCTTCATTTATGAAATTCATTCTTCCTTCTATAGTATATTCATTTATATTTAAACTAAACAGTTATTTAAACTAAAATGTTTTATTTCATACTCTTCAAAGTAATTTTAAATATTAAATAATTATTAAATCTAATAAATCAAGATAATTATTAAATCTCCATTGTAATAGTTATAAATATTTTTTTATGTGTTGCATTGAAATTCGAAATAAATTTTTCATATATAGTGTATTTTCTATTTTTCTATTCATTATTGTTTTTACTTTTTCTTTGTTTATGAAATTAATTCTTAGTTCTTTTTGTATATTCATGCAACAATATTTTATAAAGTTTAAAATAATGGAATATATGTATTAATGTAGTACCAATCCTTATTTAATATTCTGGGTATGAAATTTTGTTTTTAAAATAGTTCATTATATTTTGGATTTTGTGAAATAGAAATAATACTCAATGGTGTATTACTGTTATTTTAGTTTATCAGTATTATTATAATTAAAACTGCATAAAATTAATCTTTGCATAAATTTTTGAAAATTATTAGTCATTTCTGTAACAAGATGAAAAATAATGACAGTCATTTACTATAAAATATTTTATTTCATATTTTTCCTTCTTTTCGTTTATGTTTCTTTATAGCCAAGCGTAAAATATAAACTAAAATTAATCTTGCATTTTTTCTTGACATTTTGTTTACTTTAATTTAATTTATTTATTATTATTATTATTTTGTAAAATATATATTTAAATTTGTTACTTTTGTTTTTGCTTTGCTTCATGTGCACATAGTCTGATTTCTTTTTTTTTTTTTTCCTTTTTCTAAAACGATTATCATGTCTATTTTTCACATTAAGATATCAAATATGATCCAAAAGAATTGAAATCTGCAATGTGAATGCTGAAATATCAAACATGTATAAAAGAAGAAAAATGCTATTGCTATTAAGAAATCTATCGAACATGCGCTATTCATCTGTGGAATAACTACATCCGATCTTATTTATTTATTATACCATTGAATACTGCGTGTTGTATAAAGTAATAGCAATTTTCTGCTCGTTATATTTATATTGTGGCATAATTTATTAATTAAGAAAAATTGTGTCGTATTTTATGAATGGTTTGTTTCATTTAGGATACTGTGACATGTTATGTAATGAAATAAAACCATCAAATTTTTCACTAATCTAACGTTTTGTTATTTTGCAGATATAGGAATCAAATTAGCAAGGACTGTAAAATCTGCCGGGCATCATCAAATTTCATCCTACGACTGCACCACAGACTATTCTGCTTTTATAAAAAAGCCCACAAGGATTAATGCAGACGAGAGGCCTCTACAATGTGCCATTTGTATGAAGAGATTTCAACATAAAAGCCAGTTGAACAGCCACATGATAACTCACACGGGAGAGCGCCCCTTCAAATGTCCAGAGTGTCACAAAGCATTCTCTCGGAAAAGCGATATGAAGAGACATATGGCTCTGCTTCATTCCACCATTCATTATTAAAGTATTCATTATTAAAATTTTTTGATCGAATGTGAGGCTCATTTGACACGGCCCGCTAATTTGCTGACATGTTTCGAATGATGGATCCTTTCGATACTTGAATTTCGTCACTTCGTGAACAATGGAAGAAATGATGCAATGTCGTCGACGAGTATTTTCAGGAACTTTGAAATAAGTCCGTCGATGTAAGACTTACTGTCACTCTTTTCCAGAGAAGGGGCTGAAGTGCGATCAATTTTATCAAAACTCATGTTTCTGAAAATTGCAACACCATGAAGGAATCGTCATAATTGAATGAAATTTAATACACAGTTGAGTGGTAGTGGTACAAATAAATGATTAAATGTTCAAAGCAAACAAACAATAACAAGAGATCGGAATCACTATTTTGTGTAGCCACCACGCGCCGCAATAAGTGCTGCTACACGACGTGGTCAAACAAATTTTGAATGTCTGCCTGAGGAAGAGCAATCCATATTGTTTGTATGCGCACCCAAAGTTCGTCTGCAGAAGCAAAAGGACGAGGGTCACGAGCGAGATGCCGACCAACGAAATCCCACACATGTTCAATCGGCGACATATCTTGGGAATACGCAGGCCAAGGAAGTAGCTGTACCTGCCGCATTGCAAAGAAGGATTGAACAGTCCTAGCGATATGAGGGTGGGCATTGTACTGTTGAAATACAGCACCTGGCAAGCTTTGAAGGAAGGGAACAGCTTGGGGCTGTAGAACTTCAGTGATGTACCGGTTGCTGTTCAGATTGCCCACAATTCTTAGCAATTGAGATCGTCCATGATATGCTATGGCGCCCCAGACCATAACTCCGGGTGTTCGTCCACTGTGGCGTTCGATAATGCACTCCGGAAGGTGGCGTTCACCGGCACCGCGTCTGACACGAATGCGGCCATCATGGTACCACAAATTAAAGCGGGATTCGTCAGAAAACACGACATGCTGCCAATCAGCACGCCAGTCTCTATGCTGAGCGGCCCATTGTAGCCGCAGGCGGCGATGGTTTAGCGTGAGTTGAATCCTGTATAAAGGAGTTCTTGCGCGCTGTCCACGCTGCAGCAGACGTCTACAAATTGATGAAGCACACAATGAAACACCTGTAGCTATTGACCACTGTGCTGCCAATTGTCTAGAGGAAGCTGTACGGTCCGTCAGCGCCGTGCGGACCAGGTGTCTATCATCGCGAGCTGACGTCACATTTCGGGGTCCACTCCCGGATTTCGGAGTTGTCCGACACTCGTCCGTCCATTGCTTCCAAAGACGTATCACTGTGCTGCTGTTACGCTGCACACGAGCGGCTACTGCACTATAAGACAATCCAGCTTCACGAAGGCCGATGGTTCTCCCCCGTTCAAACTCTGTAAGTTGTTCAAATCTCGCTCTCTTTCGTCGAAGAGGCATAAGTGAGGATTGAGCTAACGTTTACCACTAGCAGATAACCATACACGCCTCGCTACAGCCGTCTATTTATTCGGATCCATCCGCCGTTCAGAGGGTGCTGCTCAGCATACGCATGCGCCACAGATTTGAAATTCTAATCATTTGCATATCATGCGCTAATTTGCATTTCCTGAAAATTTCAGCTCACTCGCGTAAGTCCTTCATGGTGTTGGAATTTTAACAAACATGAGTTTATATTAGTCTTTTTCATCCATGAATTTGAAGTCACGTGTAATGAATCATCATTCTGAGAGTTTTTTTGCACAACAATTTTTAAACCATCGAAGAAATGTCCAATTATTACTCCTTCCCCAGTTTGAGGCTGATTTTAACGTCAAATAGCCCGCTTTGTAGAAATAAATTACCAATAAATTTGTGATTATACACTTTGAAGATCATCGTTATTATTTTAAATTCTTTTTTTTAAATAAAAATGTAGCATTTTATTTTATCTTTGTGATATAATATCTTAGCTTTTGTTCATAAGTATTATTATAACTAAATTTGTATAAAATTAATATTGTAATATTTTTAAAAAAAATTATTGTTCATTTCTTTAATACGATGGAAAGTAATGACAGTTATTTAATCAAAAATGTTTTAATTCATATTTTTCAAAGAAACTTTATTTTTATTTTTAGATATTTATTACATCTTTATTGCAAGGGTTAAAATTATTTTTTATATGTTGCATTGAAATTCAAAATATATTTTTCTTATATAATGTATAGTATTTTTTTATATTTTTCTATCCATTATTGTTTTTATTTTCTCTTTGTTAATGAAATTCATTCTTCTTTCTTTTGTATAATCATGCATAAAGTGATGAAGCATTATTATATAAAGCGTAAAAAAAATGGAATGATAATTTTATATATATACTAATTAAGTATTATAGTAATAATTTGTATATAAAAAGTGGTTTTTAAAACTAGTTCATTAAATTTTGAGTTTTTGAATTTTATTATGCTTTTATCATATTAATTGTATGCTGATAGCCAGTCAGATTGTTTAAATAAGTTGCTTGTGTCTAAATGGAAATTATATTCCTTGATGTATTATTGCTTTCTTTGTTTATCAGTATTATTATAACTAAAGCTCTATAAATTTTATATTGGCATATTTTTGTGAATTTTTATTCATTTCTATAACATAAAAAATAAAGTTAGTGATTTAATATAATATTATTTTATCATCTTTTACGTTGTTTTCGTTTATGTTTCCTTACACTCAAGTGTATAGTCTAATTATTTTTTATTTCAAATTTCAGTTAAAAATTATCTCAAAATTTCAGTAAAAGTTCAGTGGCGCCAATAGCTTTCTTTTAAAATAATGTAAAATTTTTGTGTTGGTAAGAAACACATAGTTATGATTTAAAATGAGGATCTTAAGTTCTGTGTATCGTAGAAGATAGCTGTGCTTTTATGTAAGATTCTATGTTATGCATTTAATATTTGTTAGTCGATCAAAATAGATACCGAATTTAGAAACAAATATAGCAATAAGTAATTATAATATATTGGAAGCTAAATTAATAATTGACTGTTCAGTACATCAAACTGAAACTTTTGTACCCATATTTTAAAATTAGTTAAAATTTTTAATTTTTTTATCTTGCTTTTATGTGCATAATTTAAAATTATTCTTGGCTTCTCTCCTGACATTTTTGTTAATTTTAAATTTATTTAAATTACTATTATATTAAAATTAATTACTATGTATATTTAAATTTTTTGCTTTTGTTTCATATGCCTATAAAAGAAAAGTATAGCATAGTCATATTTCTTTTTTCTTCTTTTTCTAAAAGGATTAACATATTTATTTTGCTCATTAAGACATAAAAAATGACGGTTAAAAATAATGTAAATAAGCAATATTAGTGTTAAAATATCAACCAATGTTTTAAAAAAGTGAGCCTCCATTGCTATGAAGGAAACTGTTATCATGCGCCATTCACCCATGGAATGTTATACCAAATCGTATTTGTTTTACCATCGAATGCTGTGTATTGTATAGCAATAAGACAAAAGCAATGTTATAAGCAATTGACTGCTCATTATGTTTGAACTGGCGCAAATTATATAAATAAAATAAAAATTTGTGTCATATTTTATGAATGGTGTGTTTCATTTAGGGTATTGTGACATTTTATGTAATAGAAAAAAAAATCTAACTTATTTTTCACTAATCTAATTCATTTTTTATTTTGCAGATACTGGAATCAAATTAGCAAGGATTGCAAAATCTGCCTTGGCGTCATCAGCTTTCATCTTATGACTGCACCACAGACTATTCTGCTTTTATGAATAAGCCCACAAGAATTAACACGGGCGAGAGGCCTTTACAGTGTGCCATCTGTATGAAGAGATTTCAACATAAAAGCCACTTTAACAACCACATGAGAACTCACACGGGAGAGCGCCCCTTCAAATGTCCAGAATGTGACAAAGCATTCTCTCGGAAAGACAATATGAAGACACATATGATGCTCCTTCATTCCACCATTCATTATTAAAATATTATTTTAACATCTCCATTTTTTCCGAATTTAATTTTGTATATTTTTTTAGCGTCTGTTTGATATCAATCTTTTTTATCCAGTTTAAGCCTCACATGGCACGGTCTGCTAAATTGCTCGCATGTTTAGAATTATGGATCCTATCGGTAGTTGAATTTCTTCAGCAATGGAAAAATGATGTAATGTCGTCGACGAGTATTTTCAGGAACATTGAAATAAGTCCGTAGATGTAAGACTTACTACCTTCCTTTTCCAAAGAAGAGGCTGACGTGCACTACCACTGGGCTATCAATGTAGGTGAACACCAACATAAAAAATTATAATATGGATTTAAATAAATTGAAACACCTGAATATATTAATCAGTTGTCCGTAATTAAACAATAATCCTCTTTATTTCTACTAAGGTGTCATGACCTTCGGAAGTTTTAATGTAGATTAATTAAAACATACATTATTCCAACGCTGTAAAATGGAAGTAATTTCAACAATTCTGAAATCTATTCTATGTCTCCATTTTATATCACTAAAGATCAAGAGCGTGACATCCTCAATTTTTACAAAACTAAAGAAAATAAGGGCTGAAAAGTAAATATCTTTCTTATGTGTTTCATTATATATCAAAATGCCTCATCCTCAATTTTTTATCATTAAAAATCAAAAATCCCATTTTGTGGCAAATCTTTTGTGTGTTGTATTAACGTTAAAGAGACTCTTTTTTCAAAAATAATGCTGTCAGAAATTCATCCTTATAGGAAACAGTTGCAAATAAATGAGTATTATACACATTTAACAAGATTGTTGGTTTTTATTTGAATCTCAATTTGTGTGCTAATATTTTATTGTGTTTTATTTGAAAATCTGTAATTGACTTTATACACCAGAATTATTGAAACCAAATTTGTATACATTTAGTCTTGGATATTTATTTTGTAAGTAATTATTTTTTATTTTCTTTAATAAGGTGAAAAATAATTGTAATTATACACTGAAGTGACAAAAGTCATGGGATAGCAATATGCAAATTTTCAGATGGCAGTAGAATCGCGTAGAACAGGTATAAATGCGCAGTGCTTTCGCAGAGCTTTCATTTCTGTTCAAGTTATTCATGTGAACAGGTTTTGACGTGATGATGACCGCACGACGGGAATTAACAGACTTTGAACGCGGAATGTTAGTTGGAGCTAGACGCATGGGTCATGCCATTTCGGAAATCGTTAGGGAATGCAACGTTCCCAGATCGACTGTGTCAAGAGTGTGCCGAGAGTATGAAATTTCAGGCATAACATCCCACCATGGACAGCGCGGTGGTCGACCGCCTGCACTTAACGACCGAGACCGGCGACGTCTGCAAAGAGTCGTAAATTCTAACAGACAAGCAACACTGCGTCAAATAACCGCAGAAATCAATGTGGGACGTACAAGGGACTTGTCTGTTAGAACTGTGCGGAGAAATTTGGCTTTCTTGGGCTATTCCAGCAGAAGACCGACTCGAGTGCCTTTACTGACAGAACGACATCGCTTGCAGCGACTCTCGTGGGCACGTGAGCATATCGGTTGGTCCCTAGATGAATGGAAAACCGTGGCCTGGTCCGGATGAGTCACGATTTCAGTTGGTAAGAGCTGATGGTAGGGTTCGAGTGTGGCGCAGACCCCACGAAGCCATGGACCCAAACTGTCAGCAATGCACTGTTCAAGCTGGTGGTGGCTCCGTAATGGTGTGGGCTGTTTTTCATGGCATGGACTTGGTCCTCTGGTGCGACTGGACCGAACATTGACTGGAAATGCTTATGTTCAGCTACTTGGAGATCACTTGCAGCCATTCATGGACTTCATGTACCCAAACAACGATGGGATTTTTATGGATGACAATGCGCCATGTCACCGGGCCACAACTGTTCGCGATTGGTTTGAAGAACATTCTGGACAATTCCAACGAATGTTCTGGCCACCTAGATCGCCCGACATGAATCCCATCGAGCATTTATGGGACATCATCGAAAGGTCTGTTCGTGCCCAAAATC
This sequence comes from Caerostris darwini, assembly GCA_021605075.1. NCBI lineage: Eukaryota > Metazoa > Arthropoda > Arachnida > Araneae > Araneidae > Caerostris > Caerostris darwini. Next base: position 317 of record BPLQ01009097.1, on the reverse strand, counting down.
CTGCACCATCAACGCTTTCACAATTATGGACGTCTATCGAGACAGCATGGCTCACTATTCCTGCAGAAGACTTCCAACGACTTGTTGAGTCCATGCCACGTCGAGTTGCTGCACTTCGCCGGGCGAAAGGAGGGCCGACACGATATTAAGAGGTATCCCATGACTTTTGTCACTTCAGTGTATGATATGAAACACTTAATATCAGATTTATTTTAAAATAAACTGCAGTGTTATATTCAGATGTTTCTTGTATCAACAATGTTATGATTACAAATATTTTTTTAATGTGCCGCAATGAAATTTCTAATGTATTATTT